>PVIA01012633.1:0-36665 GCA_004024845.1 Tonatia bakeri | reverse complement strand
GGAAGGGACTAGTGATGGGGGAAGGGACTAATGATGGGGGGAAGGGACTAGTGATGGAAGGGGAAAGGACTAGTGGTAGAAGGTTAAGGGACTAGTGATGGAAGGGAAGGGACTAGTGATGGAAGGGGAGGGACTAGTGATGGAAGGGAAGGGACTAGTGGTAGAAGGGGAAGGGACTAGTGATGGAAGGGAAGGGACTAGTGGTGCAAGGGTAGGGACTAGTGGTGCAAGGGGAGGGACTAGTGATGGAAGGGGAGGGACTAGTGATGGAAAGCTTGAACAGCCCTTCGGAAGTGACTGGGTTTGCTCTGAGGTCCCTAATTCGGTGGTAATAACTCTTCCATTCCTAGCATTCATCATGGACTGGATTTGGGGGTGAGAACTGAAAGAGAATGGGCCAATTAACAACTTTGGTGGACACTTCTCAGAATGAAGACACAATAAATATTGGGACAGAATTAATAATGAGCAGACTGCTCCGTTTCCCCCCTGGATCCGTCTGCACCTCTCACCGAGACTTGCTCTGCACGAACGTGCAGCTCGGAGCCCGTGCGGTGGGGTCAAAAGGCTAATACCCGCTGTGACACGGGGCTGGACGGACATGTATTTCCTTATACTTTTTTTTAAGTAGAGTTAGTTCAGTTCACTGAATAACCAAAGAACTTCTGAACTCTTGCCCTAAATATTTTATTCTTGTCCTGTTTGTGAAATTTTTATTCTCCTCGACTTGCTTTCATCCCAGCAGCCACTGAAAGAAAACGAGAATGAAAAGAAACCCCAATCCAGCCCTCCGGTGACGATGAAAGGAGCCGTTACTATTAGGTGCAGGACTCCAGTGGGGCGCGGGGGCTGCTTCCCAGGATTCCTGGCACTCGTTCCAGTAATGAGCAGTTTGTCTCTCAGCCTTTGAACCATTGTTCAGATTTAAAATTCTACCCAGCGGAAAGCCTTGGGAGCAAAAATATAGTAGAAGCAGAGTTACGTTGGAAATCATTGAGATCTTCACTCAAGCCCTCGGAGTTTTTTAGGCCGTTCTTGAGGGTGCAATAGAGACGGGAGCGTGTGAGAGCAGAAAGTGTAAAATGATACACACTTCTGGTAGAATGTTCCCTTCCCAACCCAAACACAGTTTTTCCCAACGCCTGCCACCAACCTCTTCCCTGAGTGGGAGGGTTTTAAAAATAAAAGCCCTCTCTAGCAATTGTGCTCTCCCAGAGGAATAGAGCCCAGAGCATCTTTGCTGGACTGTATGCTGGGGTTTATCTCAGGCCTTTGGAATCTTACACACAGGGCGGTAGAAGCCTCCAGGGACTGCATTCCTGAAAGGGCCTCTCTCTCTCTCTCTCTCCCCGGTCTTCTGACCAGCTGCAGCCTCCACCGCTGGACCCTGCGTGCTTATGGGCACAGAGATGCTGCCTCCCTATGGGAAAAGGGGGGCCGGTGAGAAAGAGTGTTGGCTATCAGCGTTTGAAAGCTGCAGGAAGAAAGACTGGTCCCTAGGACTGCCTCTGACCATCTCTTGATGTGATTCCTTTAGGGAATTGGCACTAAGTAGGCCTGTGATATTTGTTGGTAAACCCTAAATCTACTTCTTTTATGTAATAGACTTTTCTGGAACCTGGTCACAGGAAGCCCCTATGTCTGTGTGATAAGCCCCATCCCTAACTCTTAGGATGAAGGTGAGATCCCGCTTCCCCTTTTCCACTCACTCAGCACCAAGTCAGCCCTGGTCCCAGCTCTCTGCTCCCCACATGAACTGGGCCTCTGTCAGACCGCCCCAGCCCAATCATGCCAACAGATGCCAAGGCAAGGCCCAGTTCAGTTTTTCTCGAATTCAGCAATGTGCCAAAAGCCACGTGTTCCCACCTGTTCGTTTTTTTGACCCGCCCTACCTCTCACGTTTTGGAGCAGGGCAGCTGCTGGGGACTTGCCCTCTCTGTGGTAGAAGAAGACCGTCCTATCTCCTCTGCTCAAAGCTCTGCCGTTGTCCCTGAGACGCAGGACTTCCCTTGGCTGCAGCCCACACTTGACCCCTCTCAACGAGGTCCACATCTGCTTGGCTGTTCCTTTCTAACTGGTTCCAGCACCTTCCTGCCCTTTGTGCCACAGAGACTTCAGTGCTGTGTCAGCCTGCTCTCTGCTTCTGTCTGGGTCTTTCTCAGTGTCCCCTCCCGCTGTGCCCCTCCTGCACCCACTCACACTCCTCGTTTGCCTGGGGAAGGGTCCGAGTGCTCCGGGGAGAGCTGTGACTAGGAATGCTACCACCGGCTACGAAGGAGCAGAGTTGGATTTCTTGACCTTGAGACTTGCAGAGTTTCCAGAGACTCTGGGCTCTGGAGATCAGGCCACAGCTGTAGTAGCTGGTCATCTAACCCTGGAGCCTCACCAGACTCCCAATCCCATCACCATAGATGGGGGTGGGGGTGGGGGTGTCCATCCCAGAAACAGGAGCTGCACACCAGCTTGGCTGGCTGCCGGATGGAGGAAAGGAGAGGCAACACCAGGGCAGCCCGAACGTGGGCCCAACACCACTTCCGATCCTCTGTCCCTTTCCTGGAGCTGCCTGGATCACAGAACTGCTCTGATGAATCACAGAACTGCTCTGATGAAGAAAATCCCAAAGCACCCTTCGCTTGTCCCCCCCATCTAGGCTTTGACTGACTAACAAATTTTTTGCTATGAGTTACCAGAAGCGGGGGGGGGGGAGTACTTCTAATGCACTGAAACTCAACCAAGAGGTGACCAGCAGGAAGTGAGCCGGGGGTGTGAAGAGATACGGGGCGTGGGCGTGGAGGACAGTCAGGCGGAGGACTTGCCACTGAGCCAAGTTCTTCTCCAGAAGGTCTGCCGTGGGCAGTGAACCCAGGGAGGGGCCCCACCCTCTTCTTTGTCCCCCGCTTGTCTCCAGCTGCACCACGAACCTCCCGTTTCCTTCAACAACTTCCCGTTTTATTTTTGGTTTGGAAAAGGGTGAAAGCGCCTTGGCATCTGCATTTGTCAGCTCTCCCTCTCTCTCTCTCTGACTGTGACCTACTTGGGAGACTGGAGGTACTTTTCTTTTGATGGCCATGGGAGGAATTCCCGAAAACAAAGGTTCGGTTTCAGAAGCTGAACTTCAGGGACATGGGACGCTAGGCTCAGGTGGTTATTACTCTATGGTTTCTGTGGCTCCCCCCACCCTTCCCCCGCTTCGAAATGCGTTTTAAAAGGCGCTCCTCGCCTGCACCGCACAGAGCAGCGGTAAAGACGTGGTGCGTGGGCGACTCCGGCCTGCGGGTCGGCGCAGCTGTCGGCTTCCCAACCTTTTAGTCACCTGGGCGTCAGGCACCTGGCCTGCGAGCACGGAGCAGGCAGCTCCCTAAGGCTCCCGAACTCCCTCTGAGAGAGCAAATGAGACCCAGAGAGTGAGTCACTAGGTCATCTTGAATGGTCAAGTGAAGCAGTGACTGAATTCACCCTGGGCTAGGTCCTGGGGACCCCGCTGAGCACGGGCCTTGTGGACTAGACTCTGAAAATGTGACTCACTACTTGGAGAGTCATTCAACATTTTTGGTTTCTATTTATAGTAAAAAAAAAAGTATCCACTTGCTTCACTATTATGATTTGAAAATAAATCAGTGTTTGTAAAGCACAGATAGAAAACATAAACAACTCAGCCCATCTACTAAGTACTTACAGGAACACCCACAAGGAACTCACCGGTGGGGAAGACAGAGATGCAGATATCAGGATCCTGGCCCTCAAGTCAGATCACGTCCCAGAGCAGATGCACAGAACATAGAGATCTCCCAAGATATGACGGTAGATGAGTGAGTGTGATCTAGCCCCTTCCTCCTGGAAGAAAGGTCCAGGGACCAGCAGACTCATCTGGAATTTGCCAGAAATGCAGACTCTCAGGCCCCACCCCGATCAGCTGACTCTGCAGTTTTACGAGATCCCCACGTAATTTTTATGCACTCTAAAGTTTAAAAAATAAATATTCCACATGAACTAAAGGGGGGGAATGTGGGTGGGAGGGTGTGGGCAGGGTGGAGGGGAGTGAAGGGGGAAAATGGGACAACTGTAATAGCATAATCAATAAAATAAAAGAATTAAAAAAAGTATATATTCCACTGACCTCAGGGTCAAGTGTGAACTCAGCTTGAGGTCACTCAAGACTTGGCTCCCTGTGGCCTTTCCTTCCCTCCCGTGCTGCCTCCAGCCATAAGATACCTCTGCAGGCCTCTGGGCCTTTCCAATGCTGCTCTTCAGGGGGACGTGGCCACCTTAGACATGGCCCTCAAAGCTGAGAGCATACACTCTCCGGGCGAGAGAGAAGGACAGAGCTAAGGACCCCGTGAAGCGGGAAGAGGGTGCTGTCAGCAGGAACACAGTTTGTGGAGAGGTGAGAGTAGAGCATGGGGAGAAGGGTGGTGGAAAAGTCAGGGAACATGAGGACAGAGGAAGTGGCACTGAACAAAGATGGTCTCCGATGAAGGCGGGGAGAGGTTCTGGTCTCGGGTGCCGGAGAAGACCCAGTTATACACAGGGCGCAGAGGAAAGGATGTGGAGGCTCTGGCTGTGACCCTGTCCCCAAGGAGCGTGGCCTAAAAGGCAAAAGAAGATGAGGATGGTGGCCGGAGAGGGCGTCGGGTCAGTCCAAAGGGCCTGCAACTGCTTTGAGGCAGAAGCAGTGGCTGCAGAAACAGCCATATTGAGGTGAACGGGGCCAAATATATAAACTGCTAAGTATGGGCCTCTTATCAGAAGGAATCAACACTTTCTTTTCCTTCTCCTGTCAAATAAAGGAGACTGGAGACACTAATAAATCACTCCAGGGGCCTCGTTAGTGTCAGCAGCCGGCGAGCTCTTCCCCGTGCCCAGCCCGGGAAGACTCTCCTGGCTCAGCCTCGGCGCAGCAGTTGGCAAGGTGACAAACATGGAGAGGTCCTGGAGGGTAAAGGACACTCCCTGAAGCCGGGCCGCCAGTTCCTAATCTGCACACGTATATTTCTGCTGCTTCATTCTCCCCGTGCGTTAGGAGTTCACCATTCGTTGGAATGCAGATTCGTGCTATGAGGAAAGCGGGGTTTGGGGCTCCTCTCAGCAGAAAACACACGTGCTCATAGCCCGTTCTCATTTAGAAAGCCAGTTATGAATAAGCGTGGTTTCCTGGGTAAGAAATTTTCTCCTCCTTCCCTCCCAAGCAAGTCTGACCTCATCTGTCATTTTCAGTGTTACGGAGGATTAGTCTGAGGCCGAGAACAGGTCTCGGCATGTCCAACCACGGCGCCGGATGCTGAGAGGAGAGCGGGGAACTGAGCGGTTTTGGGTCTCTTAAGGCAACTGCCGAGAGGCCTGGAGATGAGTGGGAGTGGGAGAGGGAAGAGGGGTGGCTGGGCGGGGGAGGCGAGGGAGACAGATGTCTGCGATGACTTCAAGAGAAACACGAGACTAAAATAAACTCAGAGTCAGAAAACAGGAAGAATGTGAGAAAAGGAAAATAGTGAGGGGACTGCGAACCGCAGTGTATTTGATAAAACACAGCCCCGTCCAGATGGAGAAGCAGCATCCTCGCCCAGCCACGTCCACTGGAGTGGGGCAAGACGCTGAAGAATTAGTGGGCCTGGCGGGCGGCGGGAGCACGTTGTGCTAAAGCTCTCAGAGACTTACAAAGCACCATCACTGCTGGACCTTGCTCACGATTGCCTGGAAGAATAAGACGAGGAGGCCCTAACTTGTTAGTCTTTGCATGCCTAGACCACCCAGAGACAAAATTCAACCCAGAGCTCAAAATTCCCCAGTCTGTTCGCTCCCTGTCTTAATTAGCTGAAGCTCTTTCTGAAAACAGTGTGTCTCCTCTCACGGGTTCCCTTGCAGCCCTTTCCTCACTGCTCCCAGCATGCAATGCTTTCTCCTGACAATGTGTGCCTCTTCCACTCACGCTCCTTCTCAGGTGCCGGGGCTGCAGGCCCCACCCCCACCCCAGCTCCCCATCATGCAAGCACATCCAAACACTTGCTAAAGCTTACAGCATCGCCTCCATCCACAGCGAAGCTCGTTTCCACTCCTTCTCCCAGTTCCCGCTGTCACCTTCTTCATGCTTTGCTTTGAGCCCTTATTGCTTTAGTCCATTCTCCCCTTTCTCCCACTGTTCCCTTTCTCCTAGGCCCACCCTGGCCTAGACTATGTATCTTACAATATCCTCATGGTGGTGTGATTCGTGTCTGACTCAAAAGCCTCTACTGCCTCCCCATATTCTCCATGAACTCCTCTGCCTGCCACTCAGCCTTTCATTCATCCCTTAGTTATCATCTACTCTGTGTCAGGAACTGAGTACAAAGATGAGTGAGGAACTGGATGCCTACGGGGGGAGAGAGATGGAAAACTCATGACAATTCAGGCTTAATACTAAGGTGATAAAGGCATATTGATGAGGGGTGCTTAACCCAGACAGGATGTCAGGGAAGCGTTCCTGGGAAGAGGGTGTTGTGTCTGTGCTGAGTCCCCAAAGGTAAACTGGAAGGGAAAAGCATTGCGGGCAGCTAGAGCTGCACGTGCAAAGGCCCTGAGGCCAGAGGGCTGGAGTTCCTGGATCTCACAGATGCTGCACTCTGGTTGGAGCAGGGGTGTGGATGGGAACATGCCCCCGAGGATTAGGGAGGTCAGATTACAAAAGGCCAGGCATGCCATGCTAGGGGGTTTGTTCATTTTGAAAGATGTGGGGAAGCCAAGGAAGGCTTTTAAGCAGAGTAGGACCCAATCAGATTTGCATTTAATCCATCACGGGCTGTACTGTGAAGAGGAAAGGCTGGAGGCAGAGTGAGGCAGGGGCCGGTGAGAAGGCTGTTCGGTGATCCAGAGGAGAAATTACTGGGCCTAACAGCAGCGGTAACACCTCTCCTCAGGCACCTGTTGTGCGTTGCCTTGCATTATTATTTATGTGCATGCGTTTTAATTTCCTGAACTTCCTTACCTTACCCCTCCCTTCCCCACTAGATTGTAACTTCTTTGAAGTTAAGTGCTAGACCCTAATCTTATCTATTTAGATGCCTTTCTGGGCCAGGATACGCAGTGCTATCAGCTGAGGGATAGAAATCGCAAAGAACGGGGACTAGCTAGGAGCCTTAGGCAAGAGGCAGCTTCGAGCCAAATCAGAGGAAGGAATGTGAGGCTTCTTTCACTCCCTCCAACCCCACACTTCCTGCAGCCCAGCTGGGTGCCCACTCCAATTCCTGAGAAGCAAATTCTGAGTCACCTCTCTCTTCCTAAATTGTCTTCCCCAAAAAGGATTTGAAGGCCATAGGGGTGTTGAGTAGGGAGGGGTGGCAGCACCGGCTGATTCTTGCCCTTTCTCACAGAAGAGACGGAGAGGCTGATGTTGACGACGGCCAAGCCAAGGAAGAGCGTCGCAGCACAGAGCCGTCCGCTGTCAGCCCTGGGACCCTGTTGCCTGGGAGGGTGGAACTGCACTTGGAAAATGGGCAGAGGGTGGAGAAATTAGCCTTGAGAAGCTGGGTGGTGGTGGTGGTGGGGGGTGCTGGAGGGGTGGCAGCCACCTCTGAGGCGGTGAGTAGAATCTAATCGTTGAAGCTGCTTCTCTGGTTCCAGGGCTGTCGTGCAGGTAATTGCATGTTTACTCACTTCCAGTTCTCAGAGGCCGTTGGACTCCTGCTGCTCTGGGAGTTGTGGGCTCACTGACCCCCCTTCTCCCCTCACCTTCTCCACCGTATTGAACCCGCTGGGAAGAAACAAAGACCAGAGTTCAAGTTCTAATGAGGTCTCCAGTGAGGTAGAGGTGATAGTCTTCATTCCTCCCAGACAGAGAGACGTGGAAATCCCAGAACAGCCCTTAAATTGGCTGCTGGCCTGGTGCTCAGAATGAGTACCCTTTGGGGGAGGAGGGGCGGGGACACGGGCCTCTGGAGCGGATTTCTGCGGGAGAGGCCGCACGTGTGAGTAGCCCTACTGGGTTTGCCTCTTCCCCAGCTCACAGTCCCTCCCGCCAGGAAGGCATTTGACTGCTGCCTGGAATAAACTCCTGGAAGTCGGAGTGGATTAAAGACGTGATAAACACAAGTATGCGACTTGTCCTCATAAAGAAAACAATGGAAAATAAGTGGGTCCCCGTGTGTGCCTGTAACTGGGAGGAACTTGGACTGCCCAAGGGGAACAGATAGACGTGAAGGAGGTCCTGATCTGCATTCTGCATTTCTATTGGACAGATGGTCAAGTATTAGTTTCAGTGAGACTTTGAGCGTCTGGGGACCTGAGAGTCTGTGAAAACATTGACGCCTTCCTAGTAAAGCTATACATATGCAAACTTCTCCTAATTAAAGCACATTGTTGCTTATTTACAAATGGTTAGGGCAGCAATAACTAACCCTTAGGAGACCCCCCAGGTCAAGCAAACAAAGATCATTTACTCCAGAATATCGAGATGAACCTAATTGAAGAGTTTACTGTTGTTTCCTTCTCCTTAGGGAGATTAGGTCCTTAAGGACTCTCAGCCTTGGTCTCTGTTGAAGTTCAGCCCTCGCTTTCGGCCAGGGCCCTGAGGAGGTCGTCAGGGTCCTTGAACAGGAGGAGGAGGGGCAGTATCTCCAATGGCAGCAGGGCATGTCTGCCCTTTCTGTTCCTCCACTGCCCCCTGCTCTCAGCAGCACTCGGGACTCCCCCCAAAGCCACGTTTCCTCAGGATGCCTCTGCCTGGACCACTTGCCTCACACACCTGCTGGGCCAATTACTCCTTGCAGACATTTCTTGCTGTAATTATTTGTACATATGTTTCTTTTCCCGACCAGAATGTGCCCTTCCCACCTCTAAACCACATGCATTTTTCTGGCCCCATCATCTAGATCAGAACCCAGCACGTGCTAAGTACTTAGCGTTTGTTGGTGAGATGCTGTCTGGGGAGACTTGAGTCTCGGTTCGGCCACTCACAGTCATCCGTGTGCCTTCCAGCAAGGGACTCCATTGTCCCGAGTTTTAAATTCTTCATTTAAAGATAAATTCTGCCAATTCCAACTCATGGTTACAAATTAACAATTAAACAACTGTGGAAGTGCTGAACAAGATGCCGGGTGCAGGTTTCGGGGCGGGGAGGGGGGAGAGGGGGCGGGACCTGAGCTCCAAGCAAAGATGTCTGTCTTAGTGTGTTCGGGCTGCCATAGCCAGAGACCGGGTGCCTCAAACAACAGAAAGACGCGTTCTCGCAGGCTTGGAGGGTGGGAGTCTGAGGTCAGCGGGCCAGCATGGCCGGATTCTCGTGCACGCTCTTGTCCTGGCTTCTCATTGCAGCCTCACGTGGTGGTGGGGAGATCTCTCTCTTTCTTTTCTAAGGTCACAGACCTTATGACTTGATTGAACTGTAATTATCTCCTAAAGACCCTATTTCCAGATACAGTCACATTGGGAGTTAGGACTTCAACAGGTAAATGGGGAGGGGGGGCACACAATTCAGGCCATAGTAATAGTATGAAATGAGATTCAACAGCACACAGAACTCTTTAGTCCTGCCCCTATGCCCACAACAGGCAGATCTGGTACCTCCCGAGTCCCAGAATGCTCTTGTCTCGCTCCCTGGGCAACAGATTCTCTTTCTGGTCCTTCCTGAACATTTAATCTTTCACGATTCTGTTACTGGGGCTATTCTTCTGGGCTTGAGTTTGGGTGTCTACACTTGGAGCATGCGGTAGTTGAGGCTCTTTTAGGCTGAGAAGTGAAAAGGAAATCTCTTTTACAGGTTGGTGTTTTCATGCCAGCCTGAGTCAAGGATACAGGAGTGGCCCCCGAAGACAACCACCAACTTTCTCTTTGACAGAATTTCTTCCTGTGTTCAGTGGAGGCTGCAGAGGTTGTCTGTATCTTACCAGGGTATCTGGAGAAGTAGATGGCAGTCTTGGCAAGGCGTTTTGCAGCTGCAGTGTCTGGACTGTGACTTGTGTTCCTATTTATAGACGGCCCCATAAGGAGAGCATTTGCGAGGCATACCCTGTGCTGTGAAGAGCCCGGCACATGTCAGCTCCCCTCGTCTTTGCAGCCACCACTTCACAGATGAGGCAACTTAGGTCTAAATGGCTCGGCAGTCCCTGTGCCAAGTCCTCTGACTTTATACCCCCAAATTCTTTCTTCTGTGCCAAGGTGACCACGCTATACCACTTCCGCTCTAAAAGCTAGCCAAGTCAAACTCTTTCTGCTCCTCCACTAGGACCTTAGAGAGCTGGCACTCTGGTCGTATTTGTCCCATATGAATCCTTTTCTTGCTCTGGTATTTTATGGAGTTTAAAGCAGAAAATATGTATGAAATGAGGTGAAATTCTTAAAAGGAAAGGACTCTATTAATGCAAGGTATTAATTATTTTATTATGTTCATTTGATTTGGGACCAAATTCCAGGGGACCCTGAATACTTTCTGAGTGTGTTTCCTTGGAAGGCCTGCCCACCTGGGGCAAGTGACTGCGGGAGGCGCTCTCTCAATCACATCCACTCGGCAACCATCCACTCAGTTCTGAACCTTCTGTGTGCCGGGGCTCTGTCCTGAGGAACTCGAATTTCAAGTAAGTTAGGGATACACTATGTTCCTTAAGAGGGACCACATAAATAGCACCCTCTTTGCTCTGCCTATCTTCCCCCCACCCCGTTTGGTCGATCAGAATGTCTCAATTCTGATCTGGTCAACCTGGATGCTGGGGACACTTTTCTGGGGACCTGCGTATTCTGTCTTCAGGCACACCAACAAACAAGACGCTCACGGATTGGAAGGGGGGTGGGTCATCCACCGTGGAAATCTTCCTCTTGGGGGAGGGGGGGTAATCCCAGCATGGGGTATTAGGGACTTTTTTTCACGGGCTGCAGTGCAACTGGGGAGGCAGGCTCCCGGTAGGCGTGACCCCGGCTTTCCAGGGCGATCCCCGCTCCAGCCCAGTGTTCTATTGGCGGATACTTTCCGGTTTCTCTGGCCCTTGGCTCTCGAGTTGTAGAAGGCTTTATTTTCCGGGTCCCTCTTTCATCTGGCCTCCGCCAAGGTCTCCTCCCATCCCAGAAGGAAGGGTGGGTGATCCGGAGACGATTTCGAGCGGCGGGGAGGTTAGATGGTGCCAGGGGAGTCTCGAGGAGACTAGGAGACCAGCACGAGTGCTCCTGCAGCATCCGCAGCGGGGCCGCTTCCTCCCTGCTCCCGCCTTTCCGGGCCGGACCAGCAGAGGGGAGGGTGGCTTCCTGCGCTGGCTCCCCCGGCGCCTGCGGCCAGGAGGTTCGCGCCCTGCTGGAGAGCTGGTGGGGCGGGGGCGGGGCCGGGCGGTGCTGCGAGTTGCCTCCTGCAGCCGCGGCCACGGTTGCCAGGGTAACAAGGGAGGGCGCTCAGGTGGGGGGCCGCAGACCGGCCAGCTCAGCGGGTGGGCGGGGGTTGGAGCTGCCTCGTCACCATGGGAACGGTGCAGCTATTTCCAAGCCCCGGGTGCTGCCAGTGGCGCGGTGCCAGGGCGTGAGGGTATTGCAGGACAGCGGCAATCTGCTGCAGCCTGGGACCTAACAATGCGCCCTTCTGCAGTGCGGCCCGCGGCAAGAGGCCCGGCTAATCGGAGGGGCGGAGGATGCCCCCTGCTCACCACGCTTTCTCTCGGGTCCTCTGCAGGAGGCTGGCGGCCCTGGGCGCCCTGGCTGCACGTGCTGCTGCCGCAGCCCTCGCCAGACAAAGCGGGGCTCTTCCGGGCATTGCCTTGACGCCCCCCTTCACTCCGCCGACCCTTTGATTTCTTACCACTCTTGTCTTCGTCTTTCACTCGTTCCCTCCGCACAACTGCCTCCTGCGGCGCTTTCTCTTTTATGCTGCCACCTCCAGTTTGGCCCTCACTCCAAAAAGCTTCGCCTTAAAACACGACTCCATCTGACCTTGCCCCTCCCCCACTCTGTCTTCTCTTTTGGTGGCTTAATACATTTATTATAAGGGCGACTGCTTCCCTCTCCTTCCACGTTGCAGCTCCGAGTTACCTTTCCTATTGTCTGCTCCCCCGCCTATTCAACCTAAACCTACCTTCCGTGCTTAGCCTTTCTAAGACGCTCAGAAACCGCCTGGACGTCTCTGCCTCTTCCCTGGTTTCCTTTCCCCGTTTTCTTTTTCTTTCAGAGGCCTGGAGACCGCGGAAGAGAATGGCAGATGGGTACCTAGACTGAGCCTCCTTCATATCTCCTGACACCACCCTTTTCCTACGACTCTGAAATCCCATTGTTCGGGTACCATGGGTGGGGCTGTAGGTGGGAGTGGGGGCGGGGATCCGCTGCCGCCATGAGCAGTGTCTTTGCTTGTGAGCTTAACTAAAGGAAACTAGGAAGGAGCCAGAGACCCTTGGTGGGACTGGAGGAGTCCAACATCTCTCTTGTTCCACCTCTGCTTGGCCACTCTTCGCTTCAGCTCACGCACCATCTCTCTCTTCCCACCTCTGCACTCCCTTCACCGTGGCCCCCTCGGCGTCACATTGTTCATCCCTTGGCACCAGCTCCAGAAGAGGAAAGGGCAGGTCCGCCTCCCCAGGAAGGAAGGTGGGGCAGAGCAGCTCCTGCAGGAAGGGAAGGAAAAGGAGGAAAGGAAGTGGCCAACAGAAGAAGGTGGAATCCGGTGGGAGGGCTTCGCATTGTTTTCACTTCTTCCCTTTTTAGCTCCGCGAAGTCAAACCCAAGGCCATCCTAGAACCCATGCGGGCCTCCCTGTCTGAGCCCCCAGGGGCAGAGTTCTGGCGGGCGCGTTGAAGGGAGGCAGGCTATGAGCACTGACAGTTTTAATGTTTCCATTTCCTTTTGTTTCTTTTCTGTCCAACAAAATCGCCGTTTATTTTACCTTTTCTCCATTAAAAAAAAAAAAGAAAAGTTCTACCCAGGGTAGAACTATGCCTCCGGTAAGCAGAATGAATCTAGGTATTATAGTTTATAAAGGTCTGTCACTTAACACGACCTCATCTTCACCATTATTGTCAACTCTGCTTGGTTCCTCGCCCGCTCCACTAACTTTAGAACTCAGCCTTTCGGGGAATAAATGTTCATGAATATCGCTCTCTGAGATTCCAGACACTATTTTCTGGCTTAGGCCGTGTTTCGGGACCCAGGAACACAGGCGAGGAAATGCGTTCTTGGGACTCCTCGAGGCCTGTGGTCCAGCACCGAAGGACCTTAGTTATGTGACTATTATTTGCATAGTGTATCTTTGATCTCCACTCACCTAATATCCAAATGTCTAGAAAAATGCCAGCCAGGCTTGTGGCTCTACAGACAGCATCTTGTTCTTTGAAAGCCTCCGAATGAAAAATAAATGGACCTGTGCTGTGGAAGAGCTCGTCTGAAACCCAGTCCGGAGTTGACTGCTGCTTGTGGTCCCGCCTTCTGGACTAGTTAACTGTGTCGTGAGCACGGAGCAGAGGGAGCAAAGGCTCATCCCCGCTCTCTCTGCGAGCACGACGTCTTCCTGGTGGGAGAGTGTTGTCGACAATGTTTCAATGGCCCCGGGGGGGTGAGGAAGGGAGCCCAGCAACTCTAGGATTTTTTGTGTTTTTTCATTGCTGATTGCTGTCTCATTAACCAAGGAAAGTACAAGGGGGCGGAGACCTGGCTATACCGAGTGGGGACAAGTATGGGCAGAGCCTTGGGGCAGGGTTGCCTTTCCTTCTGTTCTCCTCACTCAGTGCTCTGGAGGGGGTTTGCTGCCACCCTCGAGGAGCAGATCAGTTTGCTGTGGCTCTAGTGGGGGCACTGGGTTAGGTGGGGAACCTTGAGGAGCTCTCCCCCTCACAGCAAACACAAGTCCTGCAGTCAGTTCTGCGGCCACTGTGTGGAGGGGTGCGGGGTGCAGCCATGGGGAGAGGAGATTCTGACGAAATAATATAGAGGATGTTCTCAGAGACGCAGAGCTCAGCTATGGTGGGCGGGGCTTCCTGAGGCATTAATGGTGACGGAGATGGTCGAGGGGTCTAGGCTAAGTGTCCACAGGCCAGAAATCCCGCCACGTGTGTCATATGGTGTGCATGGAGGAGGAGCCAGCAACCTCCACAGTCCCTTCTAACTCCAACAGCCTCCGACTTTGAAATACAGGTCCAGCACAAACAGCACCCCCAGTTTTTTATTGCAAAATGGTAAGCATGTCATTCTGTAACATAACAACATCACACTCAAGCACACCATATGACACTGTAGGTGAAGTGTTTGAATTAAAACTATACGTTATTATGCTTGTATTATTCCCCTACCAACCAAACTCAAGCAGGCGTTACTTCTGCCAGAACCTCTATACTGATGATCCCAGGATGCATTCGGCAAGTGGCTCCAGCTATGTGGGGATTGCATGCATCAATTATTTACCGGGTGTGTACTCTGTGCTGCTGCTCTGCTGCATGCTGTGGGGGATTCGGAGATGCGAGTGGTGGTGGTTAAGATCTTTGCAGAAGCCACTGATACTCAGAGCGAACTGAGGCAGGAAGTGTTCCAGGCCAGAGGGAGGGGTCCTGTCCCCCGCCACGTCTCAGTCAGAGCCCAGAGGTCAGCAGCACCCTCTTACACCATTGCCCTGTGATTTGCTTCTTCCCGAGATGCTGGATTGAAAGATCTCCAGGGCTTTGATCTGCCGGAGAGGAGCAGAAAAGAGAAACCGTGTTAACCCGGAGAGAAGTGCCAGGGAGGGGGGCCATGTCTGCTGGGGGTGGGGGGAAGCTGAGTGAGGACAGAGCCCACCCTGCGGGATGTACCCGAGTGGGATGGGGGCAGGAATAAGAACCGGGAGGAAAATGAGGTGGAAATGAATGGGCCCCTGTGGAAGGAGGTAATGAGGTGAATCAGAAAAATCTGTCACGGAGATCCAAGAAGAGACCAGGAGGTTTAGTCTCTCTTGGTCTTTTTAAAATATGAGCCGTGACAGTCAGAGGGCCTGGACTTACGAAGATAGATCTGTTTCCTTGGCTCCTACCAGGAGCCTGGGGATGGAGCGGGTGGGAGCTTGCCACGGCTGCTGGGAAAGATGACATCCCAGCACTTGGGCAGCCTGGAATCAGCCCCGGGGCCCATCTTTCTTTTCCCATATTTGGCAAGCTAAGTCCCAAGAATTCCTTCCCTGGCCAGTGCTCAGCACCACCCCCTCCCCCTTCAGCAGAAGGAGGAGGGCCTCGTCAGGAAGAGTCCCGGCATCCGTAGGGACTCTCAGGACCTGTAAGCCAGGGAGAACACGGGGTGGGGGTGAATTACAGGATAGTGCACGTCTGGGAGACGGGAGCGTCCCTCACAAGGATTCTGATTTGCTTATCTGTTCAGGGGAACAGCCCAGGGCCAGTTTCATTGGAGCCCTTGGCATCTGTGGGATGGAACCCGCTGTCTTGCCGGTTTGTGTTCAGATGTGTCCTGGAATAGCCTCCCTCTTCCACAGCTGTGGACACTCTCCGAGCCTCAGGCCCAGAATGTCCTCCAGGGGGTCATGTCTGGGAGCTCTGCAAGGATCTGGGTGTGTGGTTTGAAGGGCCCTATGTGTTTTGGGGGTGAGGGGAGCACTCCCATGCCCCTAACCAGGACTCCTACTAGCCCGCAGCCTCCATTGGGACCTTGGTCTAGTTCCAGGCATAATCTTTGGGGCTCACTGAAATGCAGATGCTGTCTCTGTGGGTGTCGCAGCCTCGGATGACCAGCTGCTGTAAGGAGCAGACTGGCAGGCATGGAATAGGCCACCCAGCCCCGACCAGGAGACTGAAGGAATGGGATCTAGGGACGGGTCAAGGGGAAAACATTAGAAACACCAGGGCCAGGGTTCAGAGCCGTTTTTGCTGTCTTCACACCATCCCTGTGAGCTGAAGGACGCTGAGCCGAGCCCGCGTCCTGACTGCAGGTTCGAGGTGCTCAGACATCTCCGAACCACAGGGCCTGTGGACCCACGACCGTGGCGTGGGTCATCTCAGAACGTCTCTGTGGTGGGAGGATGCTGGAATGGGGTTCCACTCGATGCTGAACTTGAGAGCAAGAAGGCTGCTGCTCGGAGCGCTGCTCTCGTCTGCACTCAGGTCATCGGAGGGGTCTTTGCTTTGAAGGCTGCAAAGAAGCCGGGGGCTCAGTTTGACAAGGGCTCTGCCGGGGATTGCGGGGTGCGTGGGGGGCTGTGGGAAGCTCTCCTCCTGCCCAGATGTTGGATGGGATGGCTGTCTGCGAGGGATGCAGCCAGCTGCCAGTCGCCTTTCCAGTTTCAGTTCTCAGTGGTGGGGTTCGGCTTCACATCCCTGCTTAATATTCCATGTGAACCAAAGGAGGGCTGGAGGTACCTTGCCTGAACTCAGGGTCCTCAAGGCCAAGGACCAATGGCAGGAGCCCTTGAAATTCTGCCTACCGAGAGCAAGGCTGAATTGGAAGCTGAAAGACATGGGGTGGAAGGTGGACTCTTTAGCCTCAAAGTAACTGACCTTGAGGCTGGTGTCCTGGCCAGAGTGACCGAAAGCAAGCCCTGTGCCCACTGTGGCCCATTAAGTGTGAGTTGTTGACATGTAACCCAGGCAACTCAGATGTGTGGAGCTGGCCATTCTTCCAAGGCCACTGGGGCCTGTCTCTGTGTCGACTGGTTTTATCTCCACTCTTGGCTGAGCTGTTGAACAGCTCACTGGGCTCAGAGGACTCAAACAGGCCCACTTTCACTTTCGGAATTAATTCCAAATGCTTCAGGAACCCAAGTCTCTGTGGTCCGTCCCCTGCCTGCCTTTGCTGCCTCATCTTTTGACACTGTCCTGCGTATGTAGCACCCTGAGGTCACACTGAATTTGTTGTAGTTTTCCAGAGCACAGCAGACTCTCGTTCCTCTCTGTCGTCTTTGCCCATGCTGTTCCCTCTCCTGGAGCACACCCTTCCCTTCCCCACGCCAGGGATGCCTGGCCTTCAAAAGAGCTTGTGTCTTATCTCTGCCAGAGAGCCTTTCCTAATATCCTCCGTGGCCCCACTGCACGCTCCAGAGAAGGCTGCGTGCTCCCTATTCACAGCAGTTACCCTGTTAGGTTGTGGCAATTTGCTTTAGCGTCTCCCCAACGAGAAAATTTCTTCTGAGGTTTCCTAGTGCTCGGTGCAGCGCCTGACACACCATCCACTCTTGTTCATTTGCTTAGATGCTAACTGTCATTGTTTCCACCCTGCCCTCTAAAACTGAAGCTCCATAAGGGCAACGATCTTGCCTTCCTTGTTCACTGCTAAACCCCAGTGTCTGGCACATAGTGGGCCTGCAGTGAATGTTTGGTGAATGAATGGATGGAAGTCATGGGCTGTAACTCGTATTTTGACTCTTTCCCTGAATGCACAACGGACCACGTAGAAGTTACGTGGATGGTGTGGTGGGACCAAGCTTTGCAGCCTGGAATCTTACTCCAGCCTTTGTTACTGTGGCCAGTTCTCTGCAGGGTTCCCAGCCTTGTGTGTGTGCCAATCAGAAAATACCGGGGTGTCAATAACCTGTGCGGCAACCCTTGACCAAGAGGGGTCCAGCCAGTAGATCGGCGCTTTCCCCCTTTCTTCCCTGTGGATGATCCTGAGATACATTTCTCAGTGTCCTCCAGTGGTCCCATAGGGCTGGTCAACCACTCGACCCACGTGGACAGCACTGGTGTGTTGCCATGTTGGCTTTCTCTTCTTTCCTGTTTCTGTCCCCGTGGGTCACACCCCCAGATACACTATTCACATATCAGCCTCTGTCGCAGGCTCTGCTTTGTGGGGGAACCCAGGTAAAGACAATGGGGTTCCACTCTTGAATCTACTAGTTTCTAGTTCTGTCTTGGGGCCAAACCACTCAACCTCTCTGCTCCAGTTGCCTCAGCTGCAAATGGGTATCATAAAACCACACAAGCTTGTAATATTTGATAATGTGTAGAATGTGTGAGAGCGGCTGTTTCAGTCCCCGAGCATATCAGGCACTTGCTAAAGGTGTCTTTCTTTCCCTCCCACCTGTTTTTGGAAGAAGGCAGGCCTAGGAAGCGTACTTGGCCTCCGGGCCAGTGAGGCCGTGTGAAGAAATGTTGCTAAGCCTGATCTCCACGCTGGTGGGAAGCAAAGGGTGATTAGGCCAGATGACTCAGGCATTTGGCAACTGGATCATTCTTCGGAGCATTCTGTAAACACCAGTCAGTGGGGTCTTGCAACAGGCCGGACAGGTGGGAGGCGGGAAGAGGTGAGGGCGTGGACTCAGGGAGGAGGCCAAACACGCTGCTCACAGGGGCCAGGGTGGCACGTCTGGGATGCGCCTCCGGCACAAGTATGAGGCCACACGTGCGGGGCCTCTTCATGGGGTGGGGGGTGACTTCTCCAGCTCTCTTTCTGTCCCCCCATTTCTTTGCTGTCTATCCCATGCCCTCTCCCAGATGGCATCCTTCGGCTGGAGAGAAGAATCCCAGAGTTCTGTGTGCTCCCTTCTCCTCTGCCATGCTTCTCCTCCCAAATAGCCAAAGTCCCAAAGTGATGAAAACTAATTTCTGGCTCTTCTCTGGGTTATAGAAGAGGGATCTGGGGGCAGATCTGCCTGGCTCCCCCTTAAATTACACACTGCAGCCTCCTCAGCCTGTAGGTAAGGCAGGTTCTGGGCATGTCCAGCCCTTTGGCCACTGGGAAGCTCTTTGGGAAATGACTCAGGAGGGCTGGGCCAGCTTTCTTGGCATTTAGTCATCACGTCTTTGAGCTTCAAGACCTCTGCTTCCCATCCTCCCGGGCAGTCTCGGGCTCCAGCCGAGCGGTATGCTCGCTGATTTGCAGAGGGACTGTCTCTCTCTCCTCCCGGCCTTCCCACCTCAAGGGACCAGCAGGGAGGGGAGGAGAATGCCTGGATGCCATCCCTCCACCTCCCAGGGGACGAGATCCCTGCCCTCCTGGAACTCTGGCAGGCAGCAGGCCCTGGCCGAGCCCTCTGAAGGAGGAGAGAGGAACAGTTGCCAACAGAAGACAGCAGTGGCTGGGGCTGTACTGTCCCTGCGTCCTTCTTGTCCCCGCCTAGTACCTCCCCCTTCAGTGACTTATCTGGGCCCCCCTCCCGCTGGCCAATGAGTTTCCACTCTCTGAGCTCCTTACTGTGCCCTCCCTGCAGTCTCTGTGCCTTGTAGCCTGGTGTACCTAGAGACCTGGGGCATGGCTTACTCTGCACACCCCCTGTTGCCTGCAGCCCAGGAGGCACCAGCAAGCCAAAGCTCCGAGAACTTTCTCTGCAGGGAAGCAGCTGAGAGTGGAGGGGAGAATGAGAGTGAAGAGCCAGGGCCTTTTATCTCTAGGTTCCCAGTTGCCAATGGTCACACTTAGCCGGGGATGAGCATTTAGTTGCCACAAGTGCACACACCACTAGCATGTGCCGAATTTCAGTTTCGTTGGATAGTCCTCAGTCACACTCCTTCCCGGCCCCAGCCCTCCTCTCCACGCTCTCTGGTCCTCCCTGACTCCAGACCCTTGCAGCTGACCACAGGTCTACGTGAGTCGTTGCCTTTGTCACAGTGGCTCTCAGAGTGCGGTTCTCAAAGTCCAGGAGGGCCAGCCGCATCGTGGCATTTGTGGACTTGAAATGCAGATTCACAGGCTCACCCCAGACCTACTGAACCAGAAACTCTGGAGCTCAGCAGTCTGTGCAGGTCAAGCCCCCCAAGTTATTCTGATGCTCTCTGAAGTTTGAGACCTACTACCTTACCACCATGTCTGCAGGGGTCTGAGCAGAGGGACCCTCTCCTAGAGCAGGGTGGCCAGGCAGGAGCTCTGGCTGTACCAACGAGCCAGGCTTCCTGGTGAACACCTCACAGGTTGCAAAAGGCGCCGGAGGCCCCACCCACGCACACCACCACCAGAGGCATCCAGGAACGCTGAGAGGGCACTTCTCTCTGACACTTTTCCCACGGGGAGTGGGACGCAGCTGGGAGCAGAAGCGCTCTTCCCCCAAGGGCATGGCGATGCTGGGAGTGGGACAGGAAAAAGAGAGAGGGGAGGAGGACCTCTCCTCAAGGATGGAGTCTGGGGAACCAGTGGCTTGCACGAGGAAGCCTGTTAGCTCAGAAGGAACACGCCATGGTGGTCTGGTTACATGTCCAGCCCTCTTCTCCAGAAGGGACACCACCTGTGACAGGTGACACTTGGGTACTTCCGGTGACAAGGCTCAATTTACAGAGGCATAGAGTACCATGGAAGGAACACTAGCTAAAGAGTCAGAAGACACGAATTCTTAGTCCCACTTCGGACACATCTTTGTTGTGATTCAGAGCAACCCTTTCTGGCCTCAGTTTCCCAAACTATACAAGAGTAATGTCAACCTCACTTCCCTGAATGCAGTGCTCTGAGGATAGGATAAAAGCCTTGGAAAAAAATTTCTTTTTAAAGTTTAAAGTGTTTGGTATCTAACCCTACAGTGCTAGATTAAAAAACAAAACAAACAAACAAAACAAAACCAAAACACTCCGTTCTGTGATCTGAACCGGAAGTGCAAGCAGGGTCAAAGGGCAGGCTGGTGTGTCAGAAAGAACAGCTGAGTCCGAGTCAGGAAGCTTGGGCCCCAGTTTCAAGTTTGCCATTAACTACCGTTAACCAGCAGTGTGGTCGTGGGGCAGCGGCCTTCTCTCTCTGGCCTTCAGGTCCCTCATCTGTGAAATGGGGTCATTAGAGGAGGTTACATCAGGGTCTTGACTCCCGGGTGGGCTCAGCAGTGGTCCGACTTTGCCACAGGGAGGGAGAGGAACCGAAGAAAAGAGGTGGGGCTCATCAGGGCGTCCTTGCTAGCGCCAGGATTCGGTACCCAGGGCATGGAGGATGCACGCAGAGGCAGAGCTGGGAGGGCTTTCTGGGAGGAAGGGCGACATGTCATTCTCAACGGGAGAAGTTGCTGAAAGCCTGGGTGTTTTCTTCACCCATGAAGCTTAGGTGGGTAGTTCATAAAGAAGGGAGTTCCCAAGACAGAAGCAAGTGGGCTGGCTTTGTCGATTTCTTCTGTCCTTCCCTGCTGGCCTCCTGACATTGAATGGAGTGTCAGGCCGGCAAAGCTAGAGACAGAAACCAGAGGGGCTGGGATAAGGGAAAGGTGGAGGGTGGGGCTTAACATTCTCAGCTCCCTGTGGATTCCTCATCCTTAGCTGGGCCTTGCATGGGCCATTTGGAAGGCAGAGAGCAGGCCACTGGCTTCAGGGAAGAGAGAGAGAGCTCAGCATCCCTTTAACAGAACCAGTCCTTCCCCTTCCACCCCACTCTTGTATCTCAAACATCGTCTCTGGTTCTCTTGGCGCTGGATGCTGGCTGCCCCACCCAGGTCAAGGGTCTGCACCTGGGACTTCACTCGAGTCCTTTCTTCTGCCTCTGTGGGGGCCACTCACAGCTTTGGGGAGCAGCTTAAGTGGCAGAACCGGTGTCACAGCACCCCTGGGGCACTCTGAGGCTATAGCTTCTACTCCTGGGAACATCCTGAGGCAATTTCTACTTCCTTAGTCAGCACGGGTGGGAAGGGTAAGGGCCTGGGAAAGGCCAGTGGTGTGAGCTTCTGTAGCAATTGCTCCTCTGTAAACACAGTAATAGCAGGTCTGGATGAGGGTTGTCACCCTTGATAATTATTAGCTGCAGTGCATTACCCCCTAGGTGAGCCACACCGGTGCCAGCTCATCACAGCACATGGGGCTAGATAGAGTATGCTCTGGGTTTCCCAGATCCCTTCCCACAGTTGCTAGGCAACTGGGAGTTTGTACTGGAAGTGGGGATCTCATTTAGGAAAATTTCCCCAGGTCTCCCAAATTTCTGAAACCTAAATTGATTGTTCTCAAAGTGGAGTCCTTGGATGAGTGACAGGTCACCTGACAGGGTCAGGGACTGGCCCAAGTGCAAAGATAGTCTGGGCTGGTCACAGAATGAGGGGCCAAGGCAGCCCAGGGGGTCCAGGGGGAAGGGAGACTGGTCTGGGAGAATGCTTTTGCTGGAACACCGTAACTGCTGTTTAGGGCATAGGGCTGAGTTAGCCTGTGGTACATAGTTAATTGGGGCAAGAAGCAGCCCAGGGGTGTCCTGGCCAGAGAGGTCACACAGGTGACCCAGCGGAACAGCAGATGCGGAGGGGAGGAAGGTGGATTCACGTTAGTTGGCTTGTTTTTCGCAGCCACCCCTGGGGGTGTTAGGGAGCAGGACTCTGTATCTTTGGCTCCACTCCAAAGCTCCATGGACCGGTGTCAAAGGTCACGGGGAGGAGACGCTTGAGGGGCTGAAGGGGATAGGTGATATCAGTTGGGGACTGGTGAATTTAACTCCATTAAAGAACCTAATGTATTACCTCAGGAATGACTGGGGAATCTCTCCCCAGTTCCTCCGTGTCAGCGGCTGGGGCAGGTGCAGAGGAGGGAAGGAGGAGGACGCAGCAGGGACTGTTGGCACTGGACACTGTTACCCGTGCGTGACCCAGCACAAATGACCTTTTATTTTATTGTTGTTCAAGTACAGTTGTCTGCATTTACCCCCCATCAGTCCCCCCACCCCTCCCAGCCATCCCTCCCTCCCTCCCCTCTGTTGAGTTTTGAGTCTAAGTCTGCTTCCTTGGTAGAACACCCTGGTTCCAAGACAGAAACCAAACACGAGAGAATTAAAATTCAACAAACCTTCCTGGACCGTGTACTTGACCATGGACCTGGCATGGTGCTAGTCGCCAGGGGGCTACAGGGGCCCGAGGGACTCAGTTCCGCCCTCTTGGCCAGGAAGGTGGCGCGTGTGCGAATGCGACGAGAGGCCCTTTTTCTGTCTGGGAAGGAGCCTCCCACGGCAGCCAGAGGCTGAGGCTTGGGCCTAAGGTGGAGGCAATAAAAAACCTGTTTATCTTCCCAGAGCAAGACCTGCCCCGGGGCCTGCATGTCAGAAACAGGCTGTCAGTCTGGCTGAGTCTGGCTGGGGAGCACCTCCTGTCTCTGGAATCCCGTGGGGCAGGCGGGCTGTGGGGGAGTGGGGAGAGGCAGGCACATCCCCGAGTGGGAGCTGAGGAGTGGACTGGTCCTCCCCTCCGGGCCAGTGCTGCCCCGAGGGGCCCACGAGGAAGAGAACAAGCAGCCCACACACTCCTGGTCGTGGTATTTAAACAAAGACACATCGCCGATCGTGATCACCTTTCGGCTCAACAAATGTTCATGATGTCCCCACCGTGTGTGGGCTCCTCGGGGGCTTGGTGCTTTCCCACGGCTGTCTCATTCCCACCATTCCTCCACCAATCCCGTGCAGCGGGCATCAACCGGCCTCGTCTGCAGGGAGGGAAACAGAACGTTGGAGGCCGAAGAGAACACAGCAGCTCCTCCCGGACTCACACTGGACTCTGGAACGCCTGCACGTTCTCTGGGCACGGCTGCGCTGTCCTTCAAGTGTTTCAGACCCGTTTTATCTAAAACCAAGTTCATTGCCATGGACTCCTCCTCAGTCCCCTGAGTAAACGGACACTGGTCTGCCTCCTGAAATGCGGAGCCTCCCTTTCTCTCTTCCCTGTGTTCGGAGTTAGCTTTTCGGAACGCTCCAACATCTCGTGGGCCACTGTTCTAACCCAGATTCTCATCACTTATCAGCCTGGTCATCAGAGTGGCCTCTGCCTGGAGCTTCCCCACCCTCCTCCACCCACCTTCCACCGGAAAGTGCCTCTCTGTGACCTTCAGTGCACAGGAAGACCTGTTGTTTGGAACAAAAGGCCCTTTTGTACTGGCCCTCAGCTCTTTGTAGTGCCTGTGTCCTCTCAAACCTTCACACACACACACCCCTGTGCCCCAGGCTTGGGGTCTGTTTGCAGTCCCCCCTGCCACCTAGTGTGCCCTGCGATCCCCCTCCCACATGCCTGTTCAGGGTGGTCTTTCTGGACTGCTGGGTCCCAGCCGTCTCCAGAGATATGTGACCCATTCATCCCAAGGCCCCAGTGTGCCCCTGGGTAGCAGGAGAGGTGCGGCCAAGCGCGGGTCTTGGAGCAGGAAGAGCTGGACCCAGAGGGACAGAGCACCGAGCGTTTCCCAGCGGTGCTGAGCTGCCTTCCACCTTCCACCCGCACACCAGCTGCTCTGTGAAGTCAGCACTGTGACTTCCCCATGTGACCTTCACAGTGAGGTCGGTGAGGTCGTTGGGAAACTGGCCACTCCCACTTTGAGGTCTTCGGGCTGCCTTGTTTGTGACTGCTGTTCCTTCCCTCCCCCTCCCTTCCTCCAGCTCCTCCTCCTCCTCCTTTTTTCTCCTTCTGAGGAGGCCACTCTGAAAGTCTTAGGAGCTCACACACACGAGGAGGACAAGCTCTGGGAGCCTTTTTAATTTCTGCTCACGACACTTAGCTCTCTCTTTTCTCCCAGTTCCTCTATTTTCTAGAGGTTTTCATGTTGGCTCATGTTGAGCCACAGCAGAAACCCCCTGGAGTGGCCTTTAAAAATCACAGCAATCAGCACAAACCCAACATTTCTAGCCTTCTTGGCCAAACACCCATCTTCTTTATGTTCCTGCCTGCTGCGCTTTTTTGCACGGCTTCCTGGGAAACTCTGCAGGGCCATTTCTACAGCCCATCCCCACAGGGGTCTCTTGGCATTCATTAATTCACCCAACAGGCACTTCCTGGGCACCCGCTCTGGGCCGGGTGCTGTTTCAGGAGCGAGGCATCGGTGGGTAACGTGACAGTGTTCTTGTGAAGCCGGCCTGGTGGGGAGGACTTGGGTAGCAGAGACAGATACAAACAAAACAAACAGATAAAAACAAGCCAACAAGCCAAAGAAACAAACAAACAAAAAACCCCCAAGAAGTTAAGTCAATAATGTACTTCCCCATAGTTACAAGTGCTATGGAAAAAAATAAAGCAGGACAGCGCACAGGCTGATGAGGGGAGAGCAGGAGGAAGGCCCAGCGCTAAGCTCCCAGCCTGGGACCTGGCTCCAGGAGTGGAGGGGAGGCAGGTGGCCAGTGCGTGTTGACAGAGGAGGGAGAGTAAGGCAGGGATCAGGGACCAGGGACCTGGGGCTGTAGATGCGGTAGTGAGGTGTTAGATTTCATTTCACACACAGTAGGGCTGTACCAGAGTCGCTTCCTGAAAAGGGCCAGTCTGCGCACTGGAAAACGGGTTTTAGGGATGGAGCAGGGGAACAGGGAGACCAATGGTGGGGGGGGGTGTTGCAGTGACTTGGGTGAGCAGTGAGGGCGAGCTTGGTCAAGGGCAGCAGAGAGGGAGAGAAATCAACAGGCTGGAGAGAGACTGGACAGAAGTGGCCACCCATGGAGGAGAAAATTCTCGAATCCGGGACTCAGAGTCCTGGGACTGGATCCTGAGTCCCCCACCCCCCACCTGCTGTGGCAGTCTGTATGCCAGTCCCCCGCTCTCGAACATTCTGAGCATGTGGGCCCCACCTCTCCATTTCTCAGGTGGGGAGCAGAAGTCAGGGACCTGCCCAGCAGGGGGCCTGCAGAAGAAGGGCCTCACCCACATGGCTGTCAGGGACGTTGGGTGGAGTGCACCCATTCCAGGGCATTCCTAGAACCCCCTTCTCCTCAGCTAAAGGAGGAAAGGGAGATATTCTCACTGGGCTGCGGGGAGTAGGGGGTCTGACAATAACTCCATGAGGGGTGTGCTGGGAGATCATCACCATTCCAAGCAGGGACGTAGGTTGGGGGTAAGGTCTAGAAAATGTCAGGGCCGCTGGGAGAGGGTGGCCTGAAGGGTGGACGGTGGCTGGATAAGAGGGCTTAGACCCGGGGACAAGCCTGTCACCATCCGGAGAGGTGGCTGCTAAAGGTGGCTGTGGAAATACCTGCTTTGCAGGATGAGGGAAGGAAGGCCAAGGGTCACCTGATGGACTCTCAGGTTTCCAGAAACTCTCAGCGAGCCTGGGTTTTGACCTTTTGTGGGTGGAGTGGGTCAGTTTCGGGTCTTTTCTATGAAGTTCAGAGCAGAGGTCCCACCCTGGAAATCCCCTGGCCCACAGTGGCTTGTTGTCACGTCTGTCCTGCCGCCTGCGGGAGCGAGCCAGCTGCCCCTGGGACAGCATGCCTGGACTTTGGTCAGGTGCAAATCGAAGGTCAGTGTAACGTGAGCACCGTTTGGGGGCCGCACCCCTTTCTCTGTGGCTCTCTGAGGTCTGGACTCTGGAACCTCGAGTTTACGAGGGGAAGCAAATGCCAGCTGACATCAGCTGCTCACCAACTGTGTGTCTGTCACCCTGCCAAGTGCCACGTAACACTTGTGACTTGTTGGTGAAGCAAACATTATTATCTCCATTTCATTTATGCCAGAAAGCCGAGGCTCTGAGGGATAAAAGTATCTTTCCCCAGTCACGTGACTGGTGACAGGAGCCCCAGTCTGCCCGTTCCTTAGCTCCCGCTCCTCCACAGCGTCTCCGGGAGAGGCTGCGGGGGTGGGGCGCACCAGGACCTCCAGAGGAGGGGTCTTGGGGTCTTGATTATTTAAAAAACGTCCCTTGGGCAGTTGCAACGCCAGCCAGGATTGGAAGCTTCTGTCCTGCACTGTGTGGCTTTCCTGAAGGCATTAGCGGGGCATGTGGGGGCAAAAGAGAGAGTAGGTATCCACCTTTGGAACATCACTTTAGCAGACTTGCAGAATCCGAAGTGGAAATAACCCTTTAATCTGTGTTCACTGGCTTTCTGGCTGTGATGCTTGGGGCAAGTCATGGCACTTTGCTCAGCCTGTTTCCTTGTCTGTAAACTGGGGGTCCAAATGCTTCCTCACTTGGCAGGGCTATTGAAGCGTGAGGGATACTACAGTAATGACTTAGCATAATGCCCAGCTCAACTCAACACTGAATAAATGTTAGTCGTTGACGTTATATGCTATAGCATCAAACTTCCTTTTGGGGAGGGGTTTGGGGAATTTGGGGGACAGTTTGCTCCTCTGGGGCCCAGTCACCCATTGCTGAGATCCCTTCTCAGCACAGCCTCTCCTCTAGAAAGAGCAGACTGCCGGCCATTCTTCCTCCCTCCGGGAAAGCCCAGCGTCCCCACAGGCCATTCGGCCCAGCCCATGGTGCTTCAGGCTCAGACGTGCAGTGACACACTGCTTTTCAGCTGGGGAGCGTGCCTCCCTCGCTGGGTTGGCTGGGGCAGGCTGGGCAGGGAGGGGGAGCTGGCCTGGGCGCTGAGGAGGCTGGCCCCATGCCCTCCTCCTCTGCCAGCTGGGCCGCTGGGCTGGGCAGCAGCTTGGACTAGCTCGAAGGCCCAGCAGGGGCCTCTGTGGGCGGCAGCCTCCCCAAGCCCCTCAGCTAGCACCGGGCCATCTGGTGCTTCTGTCCCCTTTCGTGTGCCTGAGGGGAGAGGGGAGAGGCGGCGGAGGAGACAGACTTCTCTGGCCCGCTCTTTTTCAGAACTAAGGAGGAGGAACTTGAGCTAGAGTGGCAATGGGCCTGGGAATGACGAGGCGGCGCTCCAGAATCAGGGGAAGAAGGGAGAGAGCCTGGGCCGCAGAAGCGGGTGGGGGCAGGGGAGAGCACGGGAGGACCCGGTGCTCCAGGGGCCTTGGTAAGAAAGATGAAAGGGAGAGAGCAAAAAGGAGAAAGCTGTGTGCAGATGAAACTTGTGTGCAGGGGATACACACATGCAGAAAAGAAGCAAGTCCAGGGGGAGGGAAAGGTCTATTAATGTCTCCCAGTCCAATGTGTGAAGTCGTTGCCGTATTTCTGTTCTAGGAAAGAGGAAGTGAGACCCTGTGGGCTGGAGGTGCAGGGCGGGGGTGGCTGGGAGAGCAGCTGGGTTTCCGGCTGGGGGCCTGGGGGCCAGCCCAGCCCTGCCCCGCAGCTAGGAAGGCGGGGTCCGGTCAGAGAACCGCAGGCTTTTGGAGAAGACTGTCACGGTTGGTCTCTAGGGGTGGGGAGAATTTTGTGCTGACAAATAGGCCCTTTGATGCGGTTGGCTTGGGGAGTAAAAGCGTGCATTCCTGAGGCCAGTGGGAAAGTGACTGTAAAGAGCTTCATATTTGGGAGCTGGCAGTGGCCGAGGGAGCTGTCCCCTGTCAGGCAGCGAACATCCCTCCACCTCCATGCAGGCCTTCGGGCAGAGCGCCAGGGAGAAGCAGCCACAGATGACAGAGCCTGTGCTGTTCTGCCTTTCTCCGGTCTTCCTTTGGGCCCATGTTCTGTGTCCAGTGAAGTCAGGAGGGACACAGAGAATGGTCTGTCTTCTCTGCTGGGGACAATACAAAGTGGCTGCAGATCGGACACGCCGCTGCCCCGGCCCTTGTCCCATCAGACTCTGCCCCTGAGCCCTCCCGGAGTTAAACTGCCTCCCGCCCGGGGGTGCCACCCTCCCTCCGGCCTGAGGTGTGGCCCCTCTTAGCCCCCTAGACGTCTGCCCTGCCTTCTGTGCAAAGCCTTATCAGTGTCTGTCTTCCGGTCCCATCAGCAAGGTGGGACCGGTCGCGGGTCATTCCCTTCCTTGAAGCCGAAAATCTGCCCGGAACTCATTCACAGCTGAGTGTGATGGGCTTAGCATAAGAGGCCCATTTAGCAGACGCCACCGTGGGGTTTTGTTTCTCCCTCCACTGAAGTCACTTGAGGATCACAGGCTGGTGGCGGGGGTTGTGCCCCGGAGTGGATGTGCATGTGGGGGGGGGGGCGGCGCTGGCCCTGCTCAGTGAGGAGCCCCGAGGAGCAGGGTGACGAAGGGAGGTGCCCAGGGCTCCTGCACCTTGAGGAAGGTTGGGCTGGAGCTCGGAAACCCCCAGAGGCTGTCTCACCAGCTGTGGCAGAGGGACAGCTGCCCTCCAGCAGGGCTGGCGCCAGACGGCTGCTCACGTGTGTCCGAGCTGCTCTTTACTGAGCATGTACTATGTGCTCTCACAGTTAGTGCTCACAGCAGCCCTGCAGGTGAGGAAACCAGGGCCCAGGGAGGCTAAGGGACTCTCCCTGCCTCACTCAGCTGGCCAAGGGCAGAGCTGCCATTCACATTGGGGCCCGGGACAACAAAGGCCACTTTCCTGAAGGGGGAGCAATAGAAGGAGGGCGAGGGAATGGAGAAGCTCTGGAAAAGGCCTGGAGGATGAGCAGGACTTTGACGTTTGGGAGGGTGAGGCTTCTTCGAAGTGGAGGAGGGAACGGGCCCAGAAGCCCAGGGCCGGGGTGGAGTTGGGCGGAGAGCTGTGGGCGCCCCATGGTCGCGCAGGCCAGTCCTGGCCATTCTGCGGGTCTGAGTGCCGCTGGGGGACACTGGGTTTCCGTGGGGGCAGGTCTGGTGGAAGTTCTGCTGAAGGAACCACAGGCTCAGGGCTGTCCTGGCAGTGTCTGAGGGGGAGTGGAAGGAGAAGAGATAGCGGCGGAGGCCGAGTAGGAAGCCCCCCCCCCACTCCCCGCTGTGAGCCGCGGGAGGGCCGAGAGGGGCCAAGTCGTGGGCCTGGGGAGCTGGGCCTGGGGAGCTGCATCGACGGGGACGCAGGCTGGGGAAGGATGGTGTGTGGGTGGGAGAGTCGGGGGCCTGGGAGAAGAAAACATGACTGAAATGTTGTCTGGGAGGGCAGCGGGTTATTTATAGAAATGGGAAGTCCCAGAGAGGACATGCTGCTGGGTGGGGGAGGGGAGGGGAAGATTTGATTTTGAACCCAGGGAGGTCAGCTGTTGGCTGGACTTCAGGTGGCCATAGGTCATCAGCCCTAAACATCTCATCTGGAAGGGTCACTTCATTCTCCCTGAGGTCCTGAGCTCACCGATGGGGATCCTTGGCCTCAGTTACATTTTGCGCCTCCCCGAGGCACCAGAACCTTGGATGTTGGGGGAGCTCTGGGGCCCAGTCCCCAGCATGCCCACGCAGTCCCTGCCCCAGATATCGGTTCCGGAGACCTTCAGGGACGTCAGAGAGGAAGAATGTCCCTCGAGGGTGTTCCTGTAGGGCCTGTTCGTCTGTTTTCCCCAGGGAGACCCCCTCCGTCCCTCAGGCTCCGGGCCTTCTTGGAGCCAGGGCAGCCTGGCCTGGACAGTGGTGGTGGTGGCGGCAGGGGGACAGACGCTGACAGTGAGGAGGGGATGGGGGAGGGCTTTGGCTCGAGGGCCAAAGCAATGAAAGAGGGGAGTGACCTCTTCCTTCTGCTGCCTTTACCCCCAAGTGAGAGAAGGGGCGGCCGTGCTCACTGCAGACCCCCGTTCCCTTATTTCAGCCACTCTCGGCCTCTTGTCAAAGGCTCCGCCTGCACAGGCAGAAACCCTTCTGAGCCCAAACTGGGGATTTAGGCTAACCCCAATTCTTAGTGAGAAGGTCGAGCTTTAGGAAGAGGCATATAATCATATAAGTAAGATCCAGTCATTCCTTTTTTTTTTTCATCCAATAGGTTTGTATCGAGTGTCTACTTGGGGACAGGTGCAGGTTAGGTAAGCAAAAGAAGCAAAGAGCTGGGCATTACAGACGCACCAGTGGAGGTGCATAGGAGGGCACGGGACGGACCTGACCCCAACTCGGGGGCATCGGGACGTCCTCACACAGGAAGCAGGGTCCCACTGAGCGGGGAGGTAGGTGGGAAACTGATCTCTGAGATGGAATAGCAGGAGGACCCCCAGAGATCCTGGTTCATGAGCCTGGAGAATGATTGGCTCTGGCAGTGCTATTTCTAAACCCTCCCAGATGATTCCAACGTGCATCTGCGCTGAGGAATGAGGCCCCCTCCTCTCCCCTTCTAGACAGAGATTCCTCCAGCAACCCCTGGCCTTTCCTCCTGGACGGGGGGTGGGATGTTTCTTTATCCTCTACCCACTTGAGGTGCCCTGTAAATCAGACTGACAGGACAGAACAAGAGAAAGCCACACAGAAATGTATTACGCATGATGCATACACATGGTGCATACGCATGGTGCATGCACACGGGAGCACTCAGTGATGAGTAACTCAAAGCGGTGGTTAGAACTTGGGCTCCTGCAGTATTTTAACAAAAGAACGATGCATTTGCAGGAAAGTGACAAGACAAAGGGAAAGGGTTGTAGGTTTCTAAGTGCAGCAAATGTGGATGGTAAATATATGGGGCAAGCCAATGGAAGATAAGGGTTAGTTAATAGAGTTAACGGTGTAGGTTCTTTGGGTGACTTTTCTGGGCTGATAAGGGTCACCAGTTGTCTCTGATGACTAACTTCTGACCTTCCTGGTGGAGAGAGCAGAGGGAACGTGTTTACAAATTTATGTTCCGCTTTTAGGCAAATGGGGGAAGGGCAGAGAGGGTGGATTTTTTTGGTATTTTCTTCCCAGCGTCCTTCTGCGGAGAATAATTCTCATGCCTAAGTGGCATATGTGGGGGTGGCGTGTTCTGCTCACTGCACTCCCCAGGCCTAAGGGCCCCGGCACAGAGCAGGCGCTCAGAGAGGCTGAGGCTGAGTGCTGAGTGTGGCCAAGGTGAAGGTGGTGGGCTCGCTGCCGGTCCGGGTTTTCAATGAGGAAACTGTGGTTCCCCCAGAAGACGAGAGTCTGCCTTGTCAAAGGTCACTCTACAAATGACAGAGTGGCCTCTCAGTCTCAGTTTCAGGAATGCTGCCACCCCGAGTGTTTCCCTGGCTGTGTGTTGACAATGCTGGACTCTCACAGGGGAGGAGCTGGGCAGGCGGCTGTGTTCTCCCGCCTCTTCTCTGCCTGCCACCCCAACTGTCCTGGCGCCCCCAGCTGTTGTCTGTCATTTGCCTGATGTTATCACAGGTGATTTATCTTCGGTTTGCACCCCCGAGGGGCTGCCTGCTGACAACCTGAGACTCTGGGAAGGCTGTGCTGTGTTAGTCATTGCTGCCAGAAGCCAGATTCTGCAGAGCCTTGGTCTCTGGCCTGGGGGCCCGGGGGCCTGGGGGCCTGGGGATGGCATGCCTTGCAGGAGAGGGCAGCCAGGGATAGGCAGTGGTGGGACTGCCCGTGGCAAGTTCCTGCCCGTGTTCCTGGACCTCTGCATCTGGGTGGCAGCAGCCAGCCTGAGGCTGAGGGGGAGGGAGACTTGCCTGGGCATGTCTGGCAGGGCAGGCTGGCCCGAGCACTCTTGCGTGGAGACCGAAGAGATCCTTGGGTGGGAGCCGAGACTAGACTCAAGAGGCGTGGCAGACAGGGGAGGGAAGGGGTGACCGGGGAGGGTGCTGACGATGATGACGAGGTGATGGCGGTGCCGCGGTGGGACCATGTGTTGGGCATTGGCCAGATGCCAGGCTCCCTGCTTTGATCCTTTGTAGGTGTTAGGTCACCTTATCCTCAGAACAGTGCCTTCAGGTGAGACTAATCCCACTATCAGAGTTTCCATTTTGCAATTTACAGATGAGGAAACTGAGGCTCGTACCCCTAGCCATCAGTGTGGACCCCTCTGTCTGAGCTCCTGACTTCTGTCCTCTCCAGAGACCCTCCTGAGAGCCCTTCTGGAGACATCCTGGGCGGGGTGTCTCAGGGAGGGGGATGGGGGCCCCTGGAGCAGGTGCGACTCAGACGCAGCCAAACAGGGGTTCCCATTGTTCTTGAGTCTTAGAGAGGGGGATCTGGGAGATCTCGGGTTACCTGGGGTTACCCTTCTAGGTCTTTAAAAACCAAATTGTTTCCCCCTTGACTAGCCTTTAGCTCACAAGGAGGTAAGGTTCACTTTAAAAGATTCTCTTTAGAAGATTCTCTTTAAAAACGCTTCCTGCTATGACTCCTCTGGGCCATTCTTCTATGAATTGGCACAAAAACTAAGAGCTAAAACCCTTCTGGGCAAAACTACAGAAGAAAAGAGATCTGGAGTGTCAGCGCTGGCCACAGGCCGCATGTGAGTAAGCAGCAGAGACCCCGATTTGTACGAAAAGGCTGATCTGTGGCAGCGGGAGGTGTGGGGGAGGGAGTCATGCCCCTCCCCCAGGGAACGGCAGAGTGACTGGTCTGTGAGCTGGCCTCCAAGGGCTTATTTACACGTGCCCCCCCCCCCCCCCCCCCCCGCCGCCAGGAGCTTGGAACCGCTTCCTTCACCGAGTTGGTGTTAAAAATGGAGGCAGAGTTCTCCAGCTGGCCAGAAATGTCCACCTAGAGCTCCGAACCTCCTGCTTATGGTGAAACAACAGGAGAAAGCAACTTAGCCGCAAGGTGCAGTTAATTTTCACCATTCCTTTGTTGTGACCGGGAAGTGTCCCATTGGTGCTTGCAGGGAGGGAGCTGTGGTGCTGCGGCCAGGAGCACAGCTTCTTTCAATTTGCAGGTTGTTAGTCTCTGGCATGCCCCTGCCTCTTCCATCGGATCTTTCGGGAAGGCTTTCGGCTCTCCCCAAATCATTTGCATGTGCGTGCACACCGGTGCGGTGCGTGCAAACACAGTCACACCGGCAGGACGCCTGTCCCAGCCCCCACTCAGGCCTGTGTCTGAGGTGCGGGCCCCACTCCTCACATGGGCCTGTCTCTGTGACCCCCCGTGTCTGAGATGGTCCTGCAGGCCCTTTCCTAGCAGTTGATCACGAACTGTGACAAAGGTCAGTCCTACGTCCCTCCGACTTGTATCTCCATCCTTCCATCACCTTCCAACTTCATGACCGACACCCTGGTCGTCATTTCTGGTGGAGACAAGGGTGATTGCCTAACTGGCTTCTTTATTTCCCGTTCCTTCCCCCACCCCAACCCCTGGTTCCATTTTCCCCACAGTAGCCGGAGGGATCTTTGGGAATTTTCCTCAGTTCACATGGCCTCCCACCCAGCACACAGAGTGAAACCCTGCCTGGCTGCGTGGTCTCCTGCCTCCGGCTTCCTCTCTCTCTTCTCAGCCCCTACCCACGCCCCCAGATTGCTGGAGAATCCCAGGCTCACCCCTGCCCCTGGGCCTTCACTCTGCCCGCGCCCCCTTTCTCCTCCGGTAGGCACCCAGGTAAACATCAGCCCCCTCCGCAAAGGTCTTCCTTGAGCTCCCTGTCTGGGGCTTCCTTCTGCGCTCTCTTGCACAACCTTATGAATCTCCTCGGAGGAACCAAAGTGCAGCCCGCAGTCTGCAGAGCTTTTGTTTGCGTATTATGAGTCTCCTGCACCAGAATGGAGTTTCGGACGAAAGCCAGGCTGTGTCTGGCCTGTTGACCCCCACAGCCGCAGCGCCCAGAACAGTGCCTGACAGCGAATGGACTCACAGAGGTTTGCTGACTGAATGAATGACCGTAAAGCGCACTGCAGACAGCAAATGAAAAACGGTGCCCACACCAGGGAAATGCTGTACAGCGTGAGGAGGTAGATGTGGCAGAAACCCACAGAGTCCTGCTGATGGGGCACTGGCCCAAAGTCAAGGTCGAGGCAGAGTCATACACGTCCTTCATGGTCGGAGGGCATCTGAGGGGTTAGGCGAAGATGAGGTTTAGAGGCACAGACCCTGGGGTCAGGGCTGCCCAGGAGCAGTGGAGGGGCCGAGGCTCCCAAGAGGGTCGCAGGGGAGGTATTGCAGCCACTGGGTTAGACCTTGTTGCATCTACGCTCATGACAAACTGGGCTTCGTGGTCAAAACACCCACAAGCAGCCCCACTTTCCCATCCGTGTTAAGTGGACGGAGAGTGACGTGGCCGGGGTGAAATGACCCACCGTGTCAGTGATTCTAGTCATGCGGATGCCTGTGTTGAAAATGCAGCACATCGTGGGGTGACCTCCCTGCCGTAGGGCGGGATAGCTGGCGAGGGAAGCAGACCCCACAAAAACAACTTCGGGGTCCCTCTCGGAGAGTCGGGGGGAGATCTGGGAGGGCGGAACTCAAGACGCGCGGAGGTGTGGCGGCGAGGAGAGGCGAGAGCATGGGGACGGGAGGCAGAAGAGTCAGTTCTCTTTTAGATGTTTGTCACGAACTGAGAAGAATGGAGACATTATATTTGGGATATTAGAATGACGCATTTTCACTCTCACGTGATCAGTATGTCTCCGTGGGTTCGAGGCTTCTACCCGCCCTCAACAAAGACACTTTGCTCAGCTTTGAGTTTCCAACTAGATTTTGCAAAGTCCACAGCAAGCTAATAATCAGTAACCTTGTTGCAAGGGAAGTTTTTTGCCTTCCAAGAAGATCCCTTTTCTGTATCTGGAGCACAGCCCAGGGGGCCCACATAGAGAGCCACGTATGAGGACTGTGATTTCCGACCGGTGCGCTGCAAGACTTTTGAACATGCAGCACTGACTGTTTAGTCAGGGGCACTGACCTCTTTTCCCTTAGACTGTCAAATAAAAAAAAATGACAACAGCCAACACAACAATAGCTGTCTGTGTGAATGAAATCAAAATTATACTTACTTTTTTGTTAGATTGGCAAAAAATATATTTTTCAGCGTGCTGCAGAATTTTCGTTATCAGTTTATGTGTGCCCTGAGAGGAGAAAGGTTGCAAATCACATTAGGCTGTCGTGCTGAAAATGGAGCTCTGACCCGAAGGAAGTGCCTGCCCCGTAGGAAGGGAGATGAACCTGTCTGGTGCTGGGGGAGCGTGGAGCCAGAATTCGCAGTGGGGAGAGAGGAGGCAGGGGCAAAGGCTATTTGCCCAGCCCAGCACCCTTGGACTCAGGGTGGGGGTGGGCAAGGCAGTGGAAACAGCCCAGGTCCAGCGACAGGAAGTGGATCACTGGGAAGCACCCCCGGCAGGTGTCTGTGCAGGGCACCCGTGGACGCAACGGAAGACACGCCAGCGAGTTGTTTCAGCAGAGGCAGGGCCTGCCTGAGGGTGCGTCCAGAACTTTCCAGGTGTCCTTCGGGGGTGCATCACAAAGCTGGAAATTAAAAGTCAGCATGCCAGGTTTGGGGTGACAGGGTCAGGGTGACCCCTTGACGGTCTCAGAGCGGACATCAGAGCGGGGGCCAGAGGAGGGTTGTGGCCAGGCCTAGTGGGTCCGTAGTGCCAGGGGCCCTGAGGAGAGTGTGAAGGAGTGCTTGTTAGGTGCTGCCTGCCCAGGCAGAGCGTGTCCTGAGCTTCGCCGACCCCACCAGAAGAGGGGTGGGAGAGGAGGTGGCTTAGGGCCGCACCTGGGAAGGGCACTTAGGGGTCTTATTCATGAGACGATCACAGTGAGTCTCCAGCATCGAGACCCAAGAGATGAATGGAGGGTTGTAGTTGGGTCCCACTCTCCTCTTGCTGGGCAGCTTACTTCCAGAGCCCTGGGCTGCTGCCGGGCTCTCACTGGTAGCCCAAACACACTGACTTGTCAGGGAGAGGCCAGGCACTGCCACGTGAGAGGGGCTGGGAGGCATCAAGGCCGTGTGGTCCAGGGCCAGACTCTTTAGGAGGGACTCACTGCTTAGGTTCCCCATGTTCCCAAGGGCGGGCTCAGTCTGTGGATTGGGCAGGGAGAGAGATTTCTGAACACCTAAGCACGGTCTGCTGATTCTAAGTGGGCCTGGGCTGAATCAGGCAAGATCGTGCGCACTTCCCGGGGCCAGTGACTCGAGCAGAAGCCAGGACGCCACGTGTGAGATTCCAACCTCTGCCTGCGTCACAGGCCTGCACAACCTCCCAGTGTCTTCCAACCCGAAGATTTTGTGATCTGCTGAATGAAACTCTAATTCTACAATTTGTAATTCAGAGGAGGCTCTTACTTTGAGTCCCAACATCCGAGTGGAAAGATCCCAGCTCCCTGGAGTCAGACTGACCTGGCTTTCGAGGCCGGCTGTGTCCCTCTCTGGCTGTGTGACCCTGGGAAGTTTTCACCCCCTTTCTGAATCTGTGTTCTCGGCTACATGATGGTGACACTTACCCGGCAGGGTTTTGTTGGTGTTAAGGGAAACAATATAATGAACAGTCAAAGCACGAGAGAGAGAGAGAGAGAGAGAGAGAGAGAGAGAGAGAGAGAGAGAGAGG
>PVIA01012632.1:0-36682 GCA_004024845.1 Tonatia bakeri | reverse complement strand
CCCAGCGTCCGCCACCAGTCCGTCCGCTGCCGTCTGCGCCCTGCGCGCCCACGCCTGCCAGCCAGCGCTTCTGCCGGGACCCCTCGACCCCTCTCCGAAGGCCTCCGACTCCGCCGCTCCTTACCGGTCTGGATGTACTGGAGCCCGACTTCTGTTCAATTAATTTCTCTGTGTTCTGGTTGTTTATTGTTTCTCAATTTTTGTTGTACTTGGTTTTGGTTGCGCGAGGAGGCACAATGCGACTGCCTATGCCTCCATCTTGGCCGGAACAGTTTTAATCTTCTTTTTCTTAGGTAAGTTCCTTTAACATTTCATATAATAAGGGCTTGGTGATGATGAACTCCTTTAACTTGACCATATCTGAGAAGCACTTTTTCTGCCCTTCCATTCTAAATGAAAGCTTTGCTGGATAGAGCAATCTGGGATGTAGGTCCTTGCCTTTCATGACTTGGAATACTTCTGTCCAGTCCTTCCTTGCCCGTAAGGTCTCTTTTGAGAAATCAGCTGACAGTCTGATGGGAACTCCTTTGTAGGTTACTGTCTCCTTGTCTCTTGCTGCTTCTGGGATTCTCTCCTTCATTTTTACCTTGGCTAATGTAATTATGATGTGCCTTGGCATGTTCCTCCTTGGGTCCAACCTCTTTGGGACTCTGTGAGCTTCCTGGACTTCCTGGAAGTCTATCTCCCTTGCCAGATTGGGGAAGTTCTCCTTTATTATCTGTTTAAATAAGCTCTCAATTTGTTGCTCTTCCTCTTCCCCTTCTGGTACCCCTATAATTCGGATGTTGGAACTTTTAAAGGTGTCCTGGAGGTCCCTAAGCCTCTCCTCAGTTTTTTGAATTCTTGTTTCTTCATTCTTTTCTGTTTGGTTGTTCCTTTCTTCCTTCTGGTTCACTCCATTGATTTGAGTCCCAGTTTTCTTCCCCTCACTATTATTTCCCTGTGCGTTTTCCTTCATTTCTCTTATCGTAGCCTGTATCTGTTCATCTAATTTATGTCCAAAGTCGACCAATTCTGTGAGCTTCCTGATCACCAGTGCTTTGAACTGTGCATCTGATAGGTCGGCCATCTCTTGGTCACTTAAAAAAATTGGCTCTGGGGCTTTCAATTCTGTTTGAGCCATCTTTTTTATTTTTTATTTTCCTTTGATCTGGTTGTGGCTGTTTTGTAAGGGCGGCGGAGCCTTAGGTGTTCACCAGGGCGGGGCACCCAAGTCGCTGGGTTGTGATGTTGTATGTGGGGGCAGGGTCTGAGAGGGAACAGTGGTGCCTGCTCCGCTCTCTCTAGGACTTCTGTCCCCTCCACAGCCTCCCACAAGCAAATTGGGCCCTTCCTGTGCTGGCTCCCGGGCAGGTGGGCTTGTGCACTTTCTCAGACTCTGTGGGTTTCCCCGAGAAGCCTCCTGTGAGGCTGAGAGAATCTCCCGGCCTCAGCTCCCACAGGTGTTTTCAGTCGGTGCTCTTAGGCTTTGTTTCCCGGCAGCGCTGGGTCCCTGGGCCGTGTGGTCCATGTCGCTGCCCATTTTCGCTCAGTTTGTCTGCGCGTGAATGTGTGGCTGCGAACAGCCAGTCGCCCTGCGCCCCTCACTGGGTCTGCTAGTCGCCTCCCAAGCCCAGGGTCTGCCACCGGTCCGTCAGCTGCCTTTAGCACCCTGCACGCCCGCGCCTGCCAGCCAGCGCTTCTTCCCGCCGGGACCCCTCTCCACAGGCCTCCGACTCCGCCACTCCTTACCGGTCTGGATGTACTGTAGTCCGACTTCTGTTCAGTTCATTTCTCTCTGTTCTGGTTGTTTTTTGTTTCTCAATTTTTGTTGTCCTTAGTTTTGGTTGCGCGAGGAGGCACAGTGTGACTACCTATGCCTCCATCTTGGCCAGAAGTCCGAATAATTTGAATTTTTTTCCCCATCACCGTTCCTATTTGATCCCTTGCCCGATGTAGCACTCTCCATAGTCGACTCATGGTCTGTATCCTTGGTCCCCGGCTTTAGGACCCCAACGCAGACACTGAGTGGAATGACATCTTACGCAAAAAGGGCATCTTGCCCTCGAAGAAAGATTTGAATGAACTGGAAAAGGAGGCGGAAGAGGAAGAACAGCGAGTCCTTCAGCAGTCAGTCGGTTAGCTTGCTTTTACTCTTTTCTATTCTGTGTCCTTCTGGACAAAAAACAACTTTCTAAGCCCCTAAACTGCTTCGGTGGAAGGATCCTCCGAGCAAGAGCCAGGGAGCCAGGGATTGAAGCGCTGTAATGAACATTGGGACCAAAGCAAGTATGGCATGTCTCTGCCTTCAACTTCCTGGGCTGTGGAATTAGGGGACTTTAGAGACCCCATTGTTTCCACCGTTTCTTGTTTATGTCAGATAAGCACATGATAACCCTGGAGACTTGACTTTCTGGTCTGCTATTCACTTTGGATAAAGTCATGGAAATTTGCTCAATGTTTATAGTGTTTGTATTTTCTCTTTTTTTTTTTCTTTAAAATTTCTATCCATTGAATTTAGAGAGAGAGAGGAAGGGGGAGATGGAGTGAGAGAGAAAGAAACACTGATTTGTTATTCCACTCATTTTTGCATTCACCGGTTGATTTGCATATGTCCCCTGACCAGGGACGATGCTCACATCGACTGAGCTTTCTCCTGAGCTTATACTGTATTCTTTTTCTGCTTTTATTGAAAACATTTAAATAGCTTAAGTTGAAAAAGCTTAATATGGAGTCTGAGAAAAGCATTTTCTCAAAGCTGGCTGTACCTTCTGAGTTGGAATCCCTAGGGTGTTTGTAAAAACCCAGTTCCTACTGAATCAGAATCTCTGAGGGGTGAGGCCCAAGGATTTGCATTTTAAACAAGTTCCTCAAAGGATTTTTGATACACACCAGAGTTTGAGAACTGCTGATCACAGAGCCAGTATTTTTGTCCCCTGTTTACATATTAGAACTAATTTACAGAAGGATTTGTTGCAAAGCATTTATCTAGTGAGTGGTTATTGAATGATTACTGTGTGCCAGATGGTGTTGTAGGCAGTGGGGCTTTAGCTACACACAGGCCAGACAAAAGTCCCATCCTGGTGGAACTTACATTGCAATGAGAGACAGATAATAAATGATACATAAGTGAAATATAGGAAGATAAGGCAGGGAAAGGGCCTTGAAAGGGTTGCAGGAGTACAGTTCTGGATAGGGTCGGAGAGGATCTCACTAGGAAGATAGGTGGGTAGAGCTGAGGGAAGTGAACTGAGCTACTTTAGCAAGTGAAAAGCATGTTGGAAAATCTGTAAGGAGGCCAGCATGATTGGGAGAGAGGAGGAGCACGTTCAGAGAGGTAACTAGGGGTCAGACCATTTAGGACCTTGCAACTTCTAATAAGGACCTTGATTTTATGTAATGAGTTGGAAGTCATTGGAGTTTGATCAGAAGAGTGACATGTGTCCTCCATGTTGACAGCACCATCCTGTTGCTGCCTTCCTGGCATGGACAATGGGGGGCAAAGCAGGAAATAGAGAGACCAGCTTGGAAACTGCTGCAGTAATGTAGGCAAGAGGTACCGTTGGCTTGGACCAGAGTGGCGGTGCTGGTGGAAGTGGTGAGAAGTGATCAGATCTGGACATTTTTGAAGGTAGGGCCAACAGGATTTGCTGATGGATCGATCCTGTGAGGGGTGTGAGAGAAATAAGTCTAGGATGACTGCAAGGTTTTGGGCTTGAGCCACTGGAAGGACGGAGTTACCCCACCCGAGTGAGGACTTAGAGCAGGTTTGAAGTGAGATCAGGAAGTCCATTTGGGACATAGTAACTTTGAGATTTTTATTAGACAAATAGAGGTGGTAAGTGGGCCATTGGGTGTGTTTTTCTTTAAATCAGAATATAGGCTGGAGGCATAAATTTGGGAATTGTCATCATATTGGCAGTATTTAAAGCCATGAGGTGCAATCACCAAATGACTGGGTATAGATAAAGAAGGAAAGGAGCCAAACCAGCAGAGGGTCCAAAGGAGGGCAGTGTCACAGCGGGGAGCAGAAGAGGGCAGTCCTTCATAGAGGAGGCAGCGTGAGGTTTGGTCACAGGCTGTTCATCTCTTAAGAAATGAAGGTCATTGCTGAAGTTGATAAGAGCAGTTCTTTGTAGTACTGGGATGGATGTAGGGACAAAAGCCTGATTTGGTGGCCAGAAGCAAGACTGTTTATGGCAATAGCCCTGGCTGGTGTGGCTCAGTGGATTGAGTGCCAGCCTGCAAAGCAAGGGGTTGGTGGTCTGATTCCCGGTCAGGGCACATGCCTGGGTTTCGGGTCAGGTCCCCAGTGTGGGGTGCTTAAGAGGCAACGGCACACTGGTGTTTCTCCCCTTCTCTTTCTCCCTCTCTTTCCCTCTAAAAATGAATAAATAAAGTCTTTTTTTTTTTTAAGTATTTATGGCAATACCAACAAAATACAGATGTTATGGCAGGTCCTCGTGCTTGCTGTGGGAGGACACCCACTGGTGTCCTCTTACCTCCTGGGTGCGAAGAGAACTGGGATGCCTCTGCCAATAGTGTGTGTGCTTGACGATCAGACCAGCTGAATTCGGGTAGTACAGTGTTTGTTTTTTAAACGTGGGGAACTTCTCATCCGTGTCCTCACCATGCTGTGTTGGTAAGAGAGTCAGGCCTGCAGTTATCAACACACTAGTTCCATCTTTTAACACCCTTACCTTCTTTGTACTAGCATAATACTTAAATACTTTGAATTCTGGTTTTGGTGGTCTGGGGGTCTTCAGTGTTGCATGCACATCTTTATGAGAAAAGTGAAGGAAAAAATGCGTGTATGTTCATCCTTTAAATCTTTTGGTTTCTGCTAACTGAACTACATTCAGTGAAAACTTATGAAGATATGACTTTGGAAGAATTGGAGGATAATGAAGACGAATTTAATGAGGAAGATGAACGAGCTATTGAAATGTACAGGTTAGTGCCACCCAGAGGGACTGTTTGTTTTTTTGTGTGGCACTAAAATGTGTGTCCCTTGAAAAATGAACTTTTTGACTGAGATTTCATTTGGAAAGGGCTGTAAGTAAATAATAATATTTCAGATTCTAGAGAACTGATCTTAGATTTCTGCCATGCAGCAAATAAATAAACCTGGACCTTTATGAAGGTTGTTGTCTGGATGGTGTGTGTGTGTGTGTGTGTGTGTGTGTGTGTGTGTGTGAGAGAGAGAGAGAGAGAGAGAGATATGACTCGCTCCTCCTGTTGTGCAGGCAGCAGAGACTGGCTGAGTGGAAAGCAACTAAACTGAAGAGTAAATTTGGAGAAGTTTTGGAGATCTCAGGAAAGGATTATGTTCAGGAAGTTACCAAAGCTGGAGAGGGCTTGTGGGTGATCTTGCACCTTTACAAACAAGGGTGAGTGATGTTATGCTCTGTCTTTAAATGCTCATTTGAACATATATCTTGAACATTCTGGGTTTAATTCACATCAGAGGATGTTATAAGTGTTTTTGTTGCTGATTTGCCCAAATCTTAATGCCTAATGTTTGTCCTTAGATTTTCAAATTAGTATCTGTGACTAACACAAATGCCTTTGTTACGCTGTAGCAATGAAGACTTGCTTTTATTGATAATAAATTCCTAAGTTATTGTCCCTCTAGAGAAACTCTTGCTTTTTAAAATTCCATTCATGGATCAATTTTGCAAGTGGCGAGGGTGACCTTTGCAGTGACTGTCCACAGCAGATGGCGCGGGGCCCTCCAGCATTTCTCACCTGCAGCTTCGTCCTCAGCCCCAGAGTCCACAGCTGTGCAGGGCTCTTCAGAGCAGGAAATGCTCTCTGGCCTGTTTCACACGTTCTACATGTTGAATGTCTGCCATGCATATGGGTATAACAATTATCTTTTACATTGAAGCTGTTTTTCTGACTTATTATTGGGTCAGATTAAATTGAATTTGGGGTTTTGAGTTCTTCATTTTCCCTAAACATATTAGAAGGTTCTTTAAAAATGTTAATTCTTTTTGGCTGGAGTAACAGAACCACTTGTGAGGTTTTACTTAGGGTAGAAGGATAGCTGAGCTTTGTTTTGGGTAAATGCAGAATCATAATTGCTTCTATTTCTGCTTTATAGGACCTTCCCGCTCACCACTGTTTCCTGTTTGCATTTTGTAGGATTCCCCTCTGTGCCCTGATAAATCAGCACCTGAGTGGACTCGCCAGGAAGTTTCCTGATGTCAAGTTTATCAAAGCCATTTCAACAACCTGCATACCCAACTATCCTGATAGGAATCTGCCCACGATATTTGTTTACCTTGACGGTGATATCAAGGCTCAGTTTATTGGACCCCTAGTGTTTGGAGGCATGAACCTGACGAGGGATGGTAAGAGCCTCTTTGAGATGGTCCAGGGCACAGGAGACGTGGCTAGTGCATGGTGGAGACAGGAGGAGGCACATTTAATCTCTCATCTGAGACCGAAGGGGGCAGATACAACCAGCTCTAATCGTTCTCAGTGAAAAGAGGCCACAGTGGACTTTAAAATATGTGGGTTTGATACTAATGTCTAATATGTTTCTTTGTCCCTGTATTTGAGTGTTTTAAGTTGTAGCTCAAGATCTCATCATTTTTGTTTACTTCACATGAACATGTAATGACATTTAATGTGTGTGTGTGTGTGTAATATATAGGTAAATCGTCTCTATAGAAAGGTTTTCTGAGTTGAATGTTTTAGTAGCTTTTAAATTAAATTAAAGTGTTATTTAATTTTGCCTCTTAACTCCTGGCAGATGTCTTTTTATTCCTTTTTACCTGTTACACACGGAGGTGTCAGAAATATGTATACACACATAATGTGAGAGGGACTGAGGTCTGAGGGCTTCCTGCGAAGTCAGATTCTTTATATTTTTATTGAGATAATGGCTAACTGTGCTTTAGTGGTTTTAAAAGCATGTTAAAATATGATTATATACTACTGTATAACTGTGTAAGATATTCAACTGGGAAAAGTATAAACATACATACATACATATACACACATATATGTTACATTAGTTATTCACTGCTCCAGTGTTCAAAGGCTTACAGCATTTTAAACTAAACACATGTTGGCATCATATTTTGGTCTTTTGTGCCATGAGGGGAGAAAGGTAGATGAACAGTAGCAGTTACAGTATTTCCAGAACAAGTCTTATTTGAGGATTAATGAACTTACTAGAACAAATGATTACTACATGAGTGAACAGTAACATTAAATACATACACTTACAGATATGAATGTATGTGTACATTTAAGTGTATTCTTGAGTCAAGACTGAAATCTTCAGTGTGGGTTTGTTTCTGTTTTTGTTTTAAGAAATTGGCTGTGTTCTTGTAACTTTAAGTGAGGTACCTAGAGCTGAAAATGCTAGTGCTGTTCATCTCCGCAAGCACTTTAACGTAGTTTGGCTTCAGTCAGTTTGGTGGTCAGAGTTTAGTGGAGGAACCTGATGAACAGCATCGCCTTAAACCAGACTGTTGGTTGTAGAATCTTTCAGCCACTCCCCTGACTCTGCATCAGTCCCCTCCGCAGTGGGAAGGTGCATCACTTGGCTGCTTCACAAGGTCTGACGCCGTGTGCAGTCCCACTGGTTGTAATAAGAGAGTGAAGTGTAGGAATTGAGCCTCGAGTCACTGATTCTTCATTTTCTGGTATTTAAAAAAAATTATTAGTTGGAATAAATGTGTCCGTTCGAGGATGTCATTTATCCTTTGACCCTAATAGATTGAGATATTGGACATGAGGTTTCAGAATTTCCTTTTGTTAGCTAAAATTAGATTTGATGATTAGATAGTCAACAGGACTGTGAGAAGTATTCCTTGCGGTGTTTCGGGCTGATTCCGCCTCCGGGAAACTGCGGTCTGAGAAGCGGCAGTCCCCGCACAGGTCCCGCTGGGTGGCACATCTCACTTGAGCTCATAGTGTGGGCGTGTTTCAAAGTACTTTTGTTTTCCTGCTTTCTTCTGAATACCTGGTAATTCTGGTACTAAAATTAAATTGTCCTCCAATGTTGATGATTGTAGTTTCTACAGGGCAAAAACCCAACTTGACAGACTTGAGGGTGAGGGCCCGGTGCAGACTGTCTTAGGTAATTTGGTTTTACTCTATTGCTTAGACTTGGAGTGGAAATTGTCTGAGTCTGGAGCAATCAAGACAGACCTGGAGGAAAACCCTAAGAAACCCATCGAAGACGCCTTGCTGTCCTCGGTGCGGTGCTCCGCCCCCACGAGGAGGGGCAGTGACTCCGAAGAGGAAGACTGAGGCCGCTTGGGTAGTGCTGAACTTCCTGAGTCACAAAGCATCTGGATTCTTTTAAAAAGGAGAAAGTAGGAATGAATCCTTTGGTTTTCAGCCTTTTATAATTATGTTTTAAATCTCATATATCTCAGAAATATAATTTCTGGGAATCCTGTTGACTTTCTTAGAACTCTTTTTAAATTAATATTTTCTTAAAATAAAAACCAACTGTTGGTATGGCAAATGTCTCTGTTTTCCTTGCTTATCTAACTATTCACTATTTATTCACATATAGCTACATAAAAGGGGATATGGAGGGTTTTTTAAAAAATGTGAGTAACTTATACAGTGGAAAAATTGCAAACTCTGCAGTTACATTATTGTTTATTCTTTTACAAAGTTACCAACAGGACTAATTACTCAAAATGAACGATTGATAGGAAAAAATCTTTTTTTTTTTTAAGATTTTATTTATTTTTTAGAGAGGGAATGGAGGGACAAAGAGAGAGAGAGAAAGAGAGAGAGAAACATCAGTGTGCGGTTGCTGGGGGACATGGCCTGCAACCTAGGCATGTGCCCTGACTGGGAATCGAACTTGCGATGCCTGGTTCGCAGCCCGCGCTCAATCCACTGAGCTACACCAGCCAGGGCAGAAAAAATCTTAGTATTTATCCTATTTAGAAGAAATAGGTGATAATTTTTATAAAAACAAAGACTGTCTTAAAGCAATAACAAAAAGATCTCAATTCACTACCATTTAAAATATTTTTTCCTCGTTAAAATAATTTTTTCTCAAACTGCTGAGATGTCAGCTAATCTCAATTAGTGAAAAAAACTCCCTTAGTTCTTTTTAGATATAAACATATAAGCATGCACATAGAGGAACAATCTCAATCCATTAATAAAAAACACATCAAGATATTTTTCTGTCTAGACTGCTCTTAGCATTTCTCTCTTCTTATCAAATCAACATTAACAAAATAATTAGAGCAAATATTATTCTCTAATATTTGTGCTGGGTGATGTAGTATTTAATGCTAGATTGAATCTTAAAAATACGAATCAGAGAAGTCATGGAGTTATTTCAGATTATACTGTAAAATTAATTTTTGCTGTAATTCAAAGAACGACAAGCAGCTGTGACCCATTAAATCTGTCAGGAGCGTCTGTTGGTGAATATCTGTTTTTCCACACATAAGAGCTAGCTCTGCTGACAAAAAAGCTGCTCTGTGTAACAGTTTATCTTTAAGGATTTTTTTGTGAACCTTTAATTGCAGGGTTGGTACAAGCTTGGTCAGTTCTGTCGCTTGAATGCTGGTTCTGAGGGTTTTGTAGGAGAGCTGCTTTCACAGGTTTCCATCAGTGGACCTTGAGTTGGAGAGCTGCGGGGGCAGGTGAAAGGCTGGAGCCCTGACTGCACCTGCCGAAGAGCTGCAGTTCACACAGCTGCCAGGAAAAGACAGAGGTCTGCTCGGACGTTGCGGGCAGGGTGAGCAGTGTCCACAGTGGTAGAGCCCACACTGGATGTGATCCCAGTATTTGCTGTGCCGCTTTGAGCTATGTGAGTATGTAAACTTCCTCATGATCTTGCCTCCAGGCCTGACTGAGGCACTTAGTTCAAGCTCCATGAAAGCTCAGGTGCCCGTGGACTTGGCTCATGAGCCCTGCGTGGCCACAGGGGACCCAGGCCCCCGGCTGCTATTTAGTCATGCTGACTGAAATTGATTTAAAAGGGAGAAACTGTCTTCAGCCATAGCACCCTGAACGCACCTGATCTCATGTAAAAAGGGAGGAGAAGCATCTCTAACCTAAAATTAGTATTGTGATTTAGAACCTGACCTGCCGATTTCTATAGGTTGGTAGTTGTGGGAGACTTTCCTACAATATTCACCATTAACTTCTTTCTGTTTCATTTGGAGCATTTGTGATGTATGTGGCAGAGGTGATACAATTTGGCGCTTAAGCATTGAGTTCGTCTAATTCCACACCTGAGAAACGCAGTGACCAGGGAAACAGGCCAGAATGGCACCTGGCGCCTCTCTGAGGAGCGAAATGCACTAAGGCTATAGTCAAATGCAATGGATTCTTCATTATTTTCCTTGTTTGTAGAGGAGAAAAGGGATGTTGGTAGATCAAGCACACTTACTCCATTGCAAACGTGTTTCACTCTCACTCGCCAAGGCTGCAGACTGTGGTTTAGCCCGAGGCCCCTCACACAGGGGTTTCCTGGGGGGTTGGAGGTACACCAGGGAAGTTGTACTGGACGGGAAAGGCACTTTATGAGAAATGTGAAAGGGCTGCTTAGAAGGGTGTCCCCTGTCACCAGTGCCTAAATTTTTTTAGGGGGGTGTCATTGATTACCTCCAGCTTTCAATTCAGTTCTCTTATACAATGAGCCCACATTTGGACCAAGTGCTTTTCCAGTGTGACAGGCTAAACATCGAGTGTGCTGTGACTGTGTTTCCTACTTTAGAAACGTGTTCTGGTGAAAGTGGTTTTGTCCTGCTTATGGAGGCTGGTTGTTACTCGTAAATGCAGCCTCTGACAAGTGACTTTCAACACGCATTCCTGATCATGTTTACATTCACCCAGCAGGTGGTCTGGGCTCTCTGCCCTCTGCATGCTGCCCCCCACTCAGCAGCTCCACGGCGGCCTCGTCACTTGTGTGCTGTGAGGTCCCTCAGCTCGGCCTCACCACCCATGCCAGTGTGGCAGCCCTGTGTTCTGTTTCATCAGTCTCAAGTGGAGGTGTGCCTACTCTCAGAGTCCAAACCCTCCCTCTGTGCTTTTGACCCTTTTCTCTCTCATATTCTTCACGATTTGGTTCCAGTAAGTCATCATCTTGATTCCAGTCTCTCCCTGGCTGCCTAGCCTCAGGCAGTAAAAGCATTTAGGCCCTGTGGCAGAGACTGCTACTTGCCGACCAATAATCCAGGATTCTCCAGTTCCACTCAAGCAGCAACAGGACCAGGTAAAAGATCAAACTCCCAGCCTCCCTTGAAGCTGAGGGTTGCCAGAGGGAGGTGGACAGAAGTGGGCTGGGAGTCCTGGGCAAGCTTTCTTAAGAGAAACAACTGGCGTGTGCCCTTTTTGGGTTTAATCCCCTTCTATTTTCTGGCTGAAGCATACATGGGTTTGCAGCCTACTTGGCAAAGCAGCAAGGATAATATTCCTGATGACTTTATGGGGCCACTATACCCCAGCTCTTCACAGCCCTCTCTGGATTTCTGTTACTGGGAAAGGAGTAACTTCCATCCTGGTCTCTCTTAGTAGCAGCTGACACATTCCCTGGTAAAGCCACCTGGCTATCCCTGAAAAAAAAAACAAAACAAAAACCAGTCATTCTAGCTTTCTACTCCCCAGAACACCAGAGAAATTAGTAGAAGCAGTTGGTGGGAAAAGTCAGGTTACCTACAACATAGTTACAGTAAGGCTCACTGACTTCTGAGCAGGAGCAGCAGCAGCGAAAGCCAGAAAGATTGCAACAGTATCATCAGTGGACTAAGAAAAAGGACCAGATATTAACCAAGAAATGTTAGTACCAGTGAAGCTATATTTTAGGTATGAGGGTGCAACAGACATTTCAGACATGGAATGAGTAAGTTTGTTAACAATAGAGTCTAAATGAAGGAAATTCAGAAGATTAACTTTGCAGAAGGACAATGATCTGACACAGGTCTGAAGTTCAAGAAAGCAAGGAGACCCCCCCCCCAAAAAAAAGGTTGAATCTACATGAACATTTACTTAATAGAACAATACAAATAATGTCTTATTTGTAACATCAAGGACAACATAGAACTAAAAAAAAAGTATAAAAACTGAAGTAGGCTTAATTGGAGTTCAAATGTAGACCCTTAAAAAGTACTCAGGTGGTTTGCAAAGAAATATATGTAAAAAATAATTTCTTCAAGGTAACGGTAAAAAAAATGGTGTATAACTTTTCAAGTAGTGGGAGCAGGGGTGGGGGACCTTAATTAATTCAAAAGAAGACTAGAAGGAATAATAAAAAGAAACAAAAGGCAGAACCATAGAAAATCCAAAATACAATATCAGAAATAAACTGAAATAGTAATTGTAATAAATATATAAATGTATAATAGTTTTAATAGTCCTGCCATACAACCCAGAAGTCATGTGTCTAGCTCATTAACCAGGTGATTTGAAACGTCCACAAAAACCTGCACGCAAATGTTTGTAGGAGCTTTATTCATAATAACCAAAACCAAAACAACCAAATACCCATCAACAGATGAATCGTTAAATGAATTGTGGTATTTTGATACAATGGAATGTTACTCAGCAATTTAAAAAAAAAAAGCTATCAAGCCACACACACAAAAGTGGATGCTAAGTGAAACAAGCCAGTCTAAAAAGGCTGTGTACTACATCACTCTAACGATACAGTGTGCTGGAGAAAGCGAACCCTGGAGCTGTTGCAAAGATCGGTCGTGGCCAGGGGGTTGGAGGGTAGGAGGGTTGAACAGGTAAAGCATGTGGGATTTGGGGGGCAGTGAAACTATTCTGAATGATACAATAATAGTAGAGATATGACGATATGCATTTGTCAAAACCCATAGACCTTTGCAGCACAGAGGAATCCAAATGTATGCAAATTAAAAATTTCATTTAGGGAGTGCAGGCATCCCTGGGTGGAATTCAGGACATGACAAAACAACCTAACTATATTATAAATGTATGAAACAACTGAAGGGAAAGGATTGAGGGAAAGGTTCTGACCTTACTAACTGTGGAAGTAAGTGGAGTTTGTAAGATTGAACAGCAAAAGAAACTGCATAAGCATTGTCCTCTGGTTGATAAGGTTATTTCTCACAATAGTGTGGGTTAGCAATTCTGATACTGCAGTGATGCATGTACACTAGAACTGAACAGCTTAAGTGAGTGGGCAGGAGACGGTGGGAGCCACACACCCCACTGTTAGAGTGTGAGGTGGCAAGACGGCCCCGGGAGGAGGTTAGAAGGACCCATGTGGTGATGGACTAGAGTTGGAGGCATCGTAACACATGCATGTTAGGCTTAATAAAGATACAGATGATCATATATTTAGGTAGTGCGTACGCACAGGTTAGTAAGCATATATATTTTGTTGCTTTGTCAGCTGAAGGGGCCTAAAAACAATGACATCCCTGGAGCAAAGACCAGGGTTCATGAGTCACATTGAAAAGGAAATTGTGACTAATGTAAGAAAGGTGCACTCTGTACTTGACTGTCTGTAGTCGGTTCTGCACCACTGCTGAGCCAGAGCCAAGGTCTTGAGTGCAGAGTTCGAGAGGCAATCCAGGGTGCCGGAGTAAGGGACTGAGGGGCGCAGGGAAGGGGAAAGGCCAATGTGAGGGCGAGAATCTGAGGTTGATGCTATAGGAGGTGGGACTCAGCTTCTCTGAGACCTCTAAGAAGCACAGTTGTCCACGTACAGATAGAGCTGAGTTATTTATCTCCCAATTCTGGCCCCCGCTGCTTGAAGTCTGCTCCCAGGGGTGCATGCCCCTGAACTTCTCGGCTGTGCTTGCCCAAAGACTGAGCAAGTGTCTGTGTGTGGGAGAAGGATCTGGGCAGACACGACAGACTCCGTGTACTTTTAGGTGCAATGCTGGTGGTGCAAGGTGGGTCAGAACTGCATGCAAGTTAGTTCTGTTTATACATTTGAAAGAGCTTGCTTAGACACATTGAAACATAGGTTTTTGTTATATATCTCTCTTGTGCATACATAAAAAGAGAAATAGAAGCAAAATAAATTGATTGAGGTATTCCTAAAATGTCCTTCCACAAAGAAGTCAGCTCTGACACCATGTTCTGCTAGACTTGATGCTGCAATTCCTAGATCCAGCAGAAGGTGGCAGGCAGTGACGACCTGATCACCATTGCTGCCTGGCTGACCGACTGAGAGGCTCCCTGCCCTCAGAGATGTTGAGGAGAGGAAATGTGCTTGGAATTGATGAAATGAGGTAGTTACATCCTTCAGTGGATGAAAATGCATTAGTTATTTTGACTTGAACATTCTAGCTTTTAACCTTGAAAGTAGATCATTAACTCTGAATCTGCTTATCCACATTTAAAATGTTGAAAATATCGACTTGCTAATAGGAAAAATACTGCTTCTGATCCTTGTACACTTATTAAAGTGTGGGGTGAGTGGATATGGCCCTTCCCCCTCCACGACTGCAGACTGATGGGATGGCCACTGACCAGAAGGAACGTGCATTGTTTTGGGAATGGATCGGAACCCCCTCCTTACCTCCTTTGGGGAGCAGCTTCTTGCCCTGTGACTGCCTCTTGCTGCGTGTACACACTGAGGTGATGTAGTTTAGTGTCACACGTGGGACCCGTGCCTCTTTTGTCTGAGATCCCTTACAGCAAACCTCAGACCGAAGGGGGTGCAGTCTCTCACACCAACCACCCGCCACGGGTGCGCTCCCCTGTACTGTGAGACACAGACCACATGTCCGCATCAGCTAGTCCACCAGGTGGTTTTTTAGGAATGTCGTGAACATTTGAGCAGCTCCCTGGTTTGGGGCTCCTGCACTGCATAAAGCAAATACAAGTTTTTTATAATTGAGACCCAATACTTCTCTCTTGTGAGTAACTTGTTCTGAGATTGTGATTAAAGAATTTAAAGAAACATTTCAAAATAATATACATTTCATAAAATGTTGTGGTTTGTAAAAAGTTAAATAAATCCTTTGCCTTTAAGCAAATATTATACAAAACAATTAAAAGCTTGCAACTTTTTGTTATATCCTGGGATTTAGGATCTGAGAGACCCGAATGAGACAGAGTAACACACACACACACACACACACACACACACACACACACACGAAAGCAAGCCGCACTGCACTGGGCTGGACTGTCACTGAGTAACTAAGTCCAAGTCAGAGTAGATCTGTGGGTTCCCCTAGGGGACCAGGGGACATCTGTTGGTTTCTGATTCAGTTTTGCTTTTCCAATGTGACATGGGAAGAAAAAGTGACAAGTCTAGGACACTTGGCAGTTTATTTCTTAGTGTAAGCTAATGCACTTCCCAAATGGTGTGCTGAGGGTCCCCAGTTCCCTGCCAAAGTTTACGGGAGTAGGATATTCTGAGCTTTCAAGGGAAACACAGCAATGCCGTGCACTGACTGACCGCAGAGGCTGCTGGCTCTGAGTAGTCCGCAGTCAACATCAGCCCCAACACGTTCTGTTTGGTGACGCCCTGTCGTTGCAGGGCTGGGTTCAGCAGTGGCTGCGACGAAAGCAGGTGCAGCTCAGCACTCAACATGTAGCAGGAAGCGAGAGAGAGCAGCAGGATCTGATTGGACTTCACGGCTAGATAAAGTGTCCAGAACCAACAGGCACTCGTATCGCATTAATAAGTAATAAATTAAGCATATTATTTTTCTTTCATGTTCATATATATTTTTAAAATACCTAAAATGTTTTGGGACATACGTGCTTATTAAGTTGTTTAGCCCTAAGTACTCCATAAAAGAGACCATTGGATATTTCTTCTGGCTTAGAGACAACAGTGAGAAAACTTCTAAGCTATGAGCCAATGGAAGTTTGGGAACCTCTAAATTTATAAATTGGTATTCTCATTCATGATTAAATCTGAAATCATTTTGGTTCAAATCCCTGGGACTTGATTACCTCTGGGTTAACTCAACAAATGATATTCTTGAATATGTCAGGCTGAGGACTAGACCCTCAAATCTGAGGCGACTCCAAAATCTCCCCCAAAAACCAACCTTCATAAACAAGCAGCTCCCTCATTATGGCCACCTGCTGCAGAGCTGGTGGCTTCTCGTGGTGCCATTCAACTGTCTCTAACCTCTCTGTGCCTCAGCTTTCTCATCTACAGCAAGGATCCGACTCAGGTGGTTATTGCGAGGATGAAATGAGCTAAGATTTGGAAGGTACTTAGAAAAGTTCTCATGTTATATTGTAATCGTCATCAACATCACCATCATTATCATCAGCAGCTTCCTATTTTTTGAGGGCATTGAAGCTTTGGCATCATGCTAGATTTGTTCATTTGAGATTAATTGCTAAGTCCTAATACTTGCAATTTTGAACCAAGCCTCACATGATCCAGGAACTCTAAAGGTAAGTGTCTCAATACAATTTGGGAAAAAATCTTTTAGTTTTTTTTTAATGTTTAAAATTAAATGTGTTGGGGTGACATTGGTTAATAAGATTACATAAGTTAAAAAACTTTAAATCACATCTTTTAGCATTCTTAGTTGAAGGAGTTCATATACCCTTCTTTTCCTTTATATTTCCACCATTACATAATCCTCATTGCACCATCTACTTTATTTTCTGCTCTTTCACATTTTTCTTGGGACATCAAGAAACACATCTTTCTCTAAGTTATCTTTTACTTTCTTGGTGTCCTAGTGAGCACGAGTCCCAGTACAAAGCTCAGAAGGCGCTATGCTCTCACGGTGTGACACAGCGAACGCCCTGAGGCTACCAGTCCTTCTCCACGTGGGCTAAGTGCTGTTTTTGTGCATTGCTTCTTCTCTGTCTGCAGTCTCCTGCATAACGGGTGAATGGGTCACCGCAGAGTGTTCACCAGCCCTCTTAACAGACACACCTCTAAACCACAGGAATGCCATCAGCATGGAAAGGGAGAGGGCCTCTGAGCAGTGTCGGGCCATGTGCTGGGCTGTGTCGCACCTGGGCCCTTCTTGTTCTCTTCTAGGTGTCTAAGGTGTGAATTCTTTTAGGATAATGCACAGCTCACAGGGGCTGGAACCACTTTCAGAGGGAAAGATGGAGGTTTTTTACTGTGTTGAACGAATATGGGAGAGGAAAACAGAACCCGACAGGGCCAGGACATGGAGCAGAATGAAAGTTCTCTGACTGAGGACTCCCTCCCAGGCATCTTGTTCAATCTCTCCTAACTTGCCTCAGCAAGTCCTGCTGCTGTGTTCTGCCTGACATGTTCTTGGCAGGAGAGGTCTTGGGAGAGTGAACCTCCAGTATTAGCAGATATGTTTATCAGTAAACAATGGATGGGGTGTTCTCTTCAGTGGATTCTGAGTCATATGTGATCTGCCTCTCCGAATCTCTGACATGCTATGACTTATGTCGAACAGACGCCATCCTGCCAGCACTCCCCAGGCTTCATTTGTGCCTTCCACAGTTCTCACACTGAACCCAAAAAGCACACCCTCCAAGGAAAGAAGAAAGGAAGTGAGGGAGGCTGGGAAAGAGAGATGGAAAAGAGGAGGGGTGGAAGGAGAGAGAGGGAAGAATCTATGATGTTTGGAGGTCCTACACTGGCAATGATTTCTAAGTTAATCAGTTAGTTCCTCCTCTTCTGTAGATAGAGCAGTAGATGGGTAAGAAGCTAAACCATTTCTATTCCTGGATTTTATTTGTTTGGAGAGGGTCAACCTAAACAGTTTTGTTTGTTTTTGATTGATTGCTAAAGTAGAGGCCACTTCTGCACAGGATGTTGCATGACCTAATGGCACCACAATCAGTGTTTGACCCCATGGCTCTAGAAAAAACTTTAAAATGGAAGAAGTATGAAAAAGAGTTTCTGCTAAATGACCACAAAGCATTATCATCTTTAAAATAAGGATTTGCCACCTGGTGCATATAAATGGTTACTGAAGCAAAGAAACCCAACACCTTTGGAGGCCTCCATCCCCGCTGTCCTCTTCTGGAGACAGCGGGCCTGCTGAGTAAGCACACAAGAACTCCGGGAAACTTGGCCTGGACCCACAGAAAACGACTGCTAAGCAGGGGCTTGCAGCTCCAGAAGCAGTTTCTCACTTGCGGGTGTCTGCCCTGAGGTCGGTTCTCCCCTGCCTGGGGCCTGCAGAAACCAGGGCAGGACCAGGGGTCCTCACGAGGCTGGTCTGAAAGATGCACAATGTACTTGCTCTTCCTTAGGCAGAAAGTGATTTTTTATGAGATTTTTCTCCAGGTGTGCAAAATAAGTGTGTTCCCTGGAGCACCTGGTCACATCTTAGCAACAGGCAGAGAGGAGCAAAGGATGCTGAGTAGATGCTAGGGCCCGTAGGTGGAGTTGATGCAGAGAGCTCTGGCTACAGATTTTGGGCAGAAACAAAGTGCCTGTCCTGCAGTTAAAGAGTGTGTGTTCCAGAGCTAGAGCCCCAGCATTCGAAGTTCGAATGCTGCCTTTGCTGCTACTTCTTGGCTATGTGTCCTTGGACAAGTTGCCCAACTCTGCTGAGCTTCAGTTTCCTCAACTGTAAAATACAGATGGTATTAGTATGGACCTCACAGGGATGTTATAAAGGTTTTTATTATAATTATGATACACATTAATATTTGCATCTTACTTAGAACAGGGCCTCATATGTAGTAAGCACAAGGTAAGTGTTTATTAGGTGAACTCATAGATCAGACCTGGAGGTACAGGTGCTACTACTTACTGCCCAATAACCCATCACAAACCAAGTAACATAAACAGCCAGCCTTTTATTATGCTCACACATTCTGTGGATCAAGACCCAGTGGGCACAGCTTGCCTTGACTCCGCAACGTTGGGGACCTCTGTGAGGAAGACTCGAAAAGCTGGGAGGGACAGAGGTGGCTGGGAGTCCTCCACTCACCTGTCTGGGGCCAGCCAAGAGTGGCTCAAAGGCCAGGCTCAGCTGGGACCACCGGCCAGAGCAACTGTTCATGCCTGGCTCACAGCCCTGGCTTTGCTCATTGGGTAGCTGGGTTCCAGAGTGAGTGTTTCAAGAGCGCATGTACACAACCAGAAGGAAGCTGTGTGGTCTTTTGTGTCTGAGTCCCAGACACCACAGAGAGTTACACTACTCTGTACTGTTTGAAGCTATCACCAGCAGCCCAAGATTCAAGGGGAAGTGACATGGACTCCATCTCTCTATGGTATGTGATGATATACGAGACCCTCAATAGCCCCATCTGCCTTGGGAGTCCCCTGTGCACTGCTTGAGTGGGCAGAGCTGCTATTCCAGGACACTTCCAGAGGAGCCCAGCCCCGGGTTGACTTTGGCCACCCCCACTGGGAGCGCCCGTCAGAAAGGAATCTGAGGATCAGTGCCCCTTTTCGTGCAGGACTCTGGAGTGCCTTGCAAGGCCACAAAGCCAGGGTCAGACCCTTGTTCTCCACCTCCTGCCTTCCAGCACTGGGGCCGAGTCTCCCGTTACTGAACCTGGTGCTGAGGGCTGGTTAAGAACACCACTGAGGTTGCTAGTGCTCACGTTTTTAGTCACAGGCTGTTATTTCACTGTAAAAACCAGCGATAGGGTTAAGGCAACTGTGGTTTTAAAAGCCAGCTCCTGGTCTGATTCCCCCATCAGTGAATCAGAGGACAAATGTTCCCATCATGCTGGTAAAGAATAGAAGTTATGAGGAAAGTGTCAGAACGAGGCAAATGTCGTTAAAGTGTAATTGCATTCACCGTGAAGGCGAGCTTTGGGAAGAGTCTGTTCTAGGCAGGGAAGCTCTACCGCAGCCCAGGACACAGAAAACCCAGAGCCTCAGCGGATGGCTGCTTTTATGTCTGACGCTTTATGGTGTCTGTACTTACAAATCACACTTAGTGTCCTTCTTACCAGGGCTATTTGAAAGGACCGTGTTGCTCCAAAGGAAAGTAAGAATCATACGGTTCACTTCGGATCTCAGAATGCGGCTTTTCCATTGTTCTCAAAAGGCAACATTTCTGTAGATCTATGCATCAATTAATCAATACGCCCGTGTGTTTCTGTATGTCTTTATCCTCCTGCCTTAGCAGTCAAGTGTAGTAGCTGGACTGGACATGTTTGAAAGGCAGGGCTTAATTGTGTGTGTGTGTGTGTGTGTGTGTGTGTGAAAATAGCCTGTGTTTTTCTGATTTTAAAACAATACTGCCTTATAAGTTTTTTAAAAAATAACAAAGAAAGTCAACTATCCTAAATGCAGTCACACAGAGGTAAAACGCTATCAACATTTTGACAAATATATTTTCAAATCACAATCTTTTCACGGATTTAGAGATGGTTCTAACTTTTTTGGCTGTTGTTAAGTGTGTTCTGGACTTATCTTACCGTGATAAACAGTCTCGTCATCATGCACAGTGATAAACGGCATTCCGCAGGGCCAGCCCGCCGCCATTCACTTGACAACAACACAGGGTGTCGCAGCGAGCCGAGGAAAACTCGGCCCATAGCTAAAAACCATTCTTTCACATTATGTGAAGGCAATCGATTCCAGGTTTAAGTGTGTATGCACGCGCACACACACATGCACACCATGCTTCACCAAATGCCCTGCGCATTCGCCCTCACGCAGTCGGCCGGTTACGCGCGTGTCCTCCTAGCGGCGGGGCTGCTGCATGAGACATTGTGCGTTCACCCGTTCGCACGGTTCCATGACTGCACGTCTGCCCTGGAAACGTCCCCCGGCACCCCTTTGTCAGCATAGGTATCGTAAACCGTGAGTGTCAATCAGGCAAATGGCATTGTTTATTTTCATGTAACTGGTCATTTGTATGACTTTGAAAACTTACCTGTTCTTTATCCATTTTTACTGAGGTGTTCCCTTCCCCTGCAACCAGAGGACATTTTTTTCCAGTGCTTTTCAGAGAGAGAAGAGAAAGAGAGAAACATCAGTGTGAGAGAGAAGCAACGGGTTACTTTGACTGGTTGCGGCTGGTTGCCCCCTGCAGGCGCCGGGACCCAGGACTGTAGCAGCCAGAACAGGGACTCCACGGCCCCTTGATCGTGGGATGACACTCTAAGCAACTGAGTCACACTGGCCAGGGCTCGAGGTATTCTTTTAAAATTTGTAATTGTTCTTTGCATATTAAGGGTACCAACATTTTGTCATGTGTTTACTTGTATTTTTTCTCAGTTTATCTTTGTTTTGAAGTTGCTTATTTATGTTTAATTTTATTTCATTTTTGCCATATGGAAGCATTATAGTGTTAAATGTTTCAGTTTTCCTTATAACTTCCGATTGCACATAGAACTTACTTAGGCCCATATATAGATGTATTGGGGCCTAGGTGTGTATGTATATGTGTATATATATTTTCAAACTACAAATATTCTATGTGTAGATCACATTTTGTTTACTCATTGCCATTGGACATTTGCATTGTCTCATCTTTGGCTCTCGTGAATAATGATACGAACACCAGTACAGATGTCTGTTTGAGGCGCTGCTTTCAATTCTTTGGGGTGTATGCCTAGAAGTGGAGTTGGCAGGTCATATGCTTGCTCTGTTTTCACTTTTTGAGGAAGGGCATGCTATTATTTTCCACAGTGGCTGCCGCATTTCCCATTCCCACCAACAGTGCACAAGAGTTACCGTCCCTTCCATCCTCGCCAACACTTGTGATTTCCAGTTGTCCACATGCTGCTCTTAACTGAGCTGAGATCCAGTGCCCTTCCCTGTCCTGCCGCTGCTCCCAGTTATGAGTTCTGGGACCGTGGGGCTCAGTCTGGTCTTCACTCTGCTAGCAAGTGTCCAGATGGTCTGCATCCGCTGGTAGGACCTGCGAGACTGAGGAAGATTGCCCAACGTTATCTGACCCCCAGGGACTGATGGAGAACCACAGCTTCCATTGTTCTGGACACTTCACTTACATTTTCTAAAAAATTGTGTGTGTTTTGCCAGCAACTTGGAACGTGCTGGCTCATAAGGAGTTGGATCACTTAAGATATCCATCCTTTCAGACAGGAGCCCTGCTAGACCAGACAACTCCCCAAAGCACCTTCTACGATTTAATTCCTTTTACTTCCTTAAGTAATATTTGACACATACAGAGGTACACATTTGACAGAAGATACATTCATATAAGTTAGGAGGTATAGTAATTGAATGAGTTGCTCATGAACTTGCCATCAATACAAGAACTAGATCATTACCGGTATGTTTGAAACTACCTTGTGCGCCTCCCCAGTCCCAGTTCCATCTTCCCCTCAGAGGTAACCACGCTCCTCCACATTGTTTTATTCATTATTTTGCTCATATAACAATAGCTTCACCATAGATGTATGTATAACTAAATAACACAGCATGTCACTTTACTTGTTAAGCTGTATAAATATGCTGTCTTTGCAGTTTTCCCCACTCGTCTTTGGTTGTGCGTGGCTCGAGTCCCCCATTTTTCACCGCAGTGTACCATTTCTTTGTGTGTCTCTCACATTTTGTTAATTTATCCTGTTTAGTAGGTGAGCATCTGGGTTACTTGCAGCTTGAGGCTGTTGCCCACAGTGCTGCAGAGAGGTGTTCATTTATTGCTCCTCAACCCCGAATCCACATGTCCCTGTCGTCCTTTGTGATACTGGAGCTGGACTCTATGAACATCTTTTTCTTTTGTTAGATTTGTCACTAGAAGGTTCTGGGAGGGACTCTGGTGTAGAAGGAAGGGCTTCTCTGCCTGGTTCTGAGTGTTTTCCCACTCTGGGTCTACAGTGTGCCTGCTAGTGGTGTGTGGGACACCCAGGGCTTTCACTTTCCAACAAGCTTTGCTGAGACCCTGGGGGGGCTTCCTGCTCACCAGCCGTGGCTCAGGCTGTGGAGCAGAGGTGGCACAGAAAACCAGTTCTGCCCTCTCCCTGAGGCCCAAATCCCAGCCCAATTTGCTCCTTCCTTGGAACTGCCCCTTAGCCCTGTGGGTCCATTAGAGCTTGTTTATCCCACCTCAGCAGTGAATCCCTGTTACTAGTCAATACACCTTTATGTTATGTTTTCCCTGCTCAAATTGCTGGTGTGGTTTATGTTTCCTGTCTGTACCCCCAACTGCAGCTGGTGGTGGTGGGTACAGTGTCCCAGGGTACATGGTGTCAGACAGACTGGCTCATCTCACTGCCTCTGTGTCATTGGAACTGGCAGCTGGCACCCACAGGCTGGCTTTCAGCTCCAAGCTCTCAAAAGGTATGTGCTTACTGTTCCCTCTTGTCCCCAGTCATTATTGCAAAAACTAAACTATTCCTGTGATCACTTTTGAATGTCCATCTTTTAAAGGCACCTTCATTGTAGGAATATCTAAGACCCACAGCTCCCTGGATTTGATCACCTGGTAATGGTGCTTCTCATGAGAGCATCAGTTCTGGAAGCCCAGCCCTGCTCAGATGTCAGCATCTCCTGAGTGTTGTCCCCTCGATCCTACTTCCTGCCAAGGTCGGGGAGGAGGAGAGGACCCCAAACAAACTCCTCTAGGAAAACCAGGGAGGGAAATGTCCTCTCGTATTGCTTGGGCTAATGGAGCAATGAGGTCCCCAGCTGCTCTCAAAACCTTCCATCCAGAGTTTTTGTTCCTTGTCAGTGTAAGCACCTGGACATCTTGCGTGAAGCTCATATGCTTTCAGAAAGGATCTCCAGTGCCCAGGCTCCCACGTTGGGCAGGCCTGAATTTGCATCCCAGCTCCTCTGCCCCTCCATCTGAACCAAGAGCTGCACGCTCAGACCCAGCTCCCCACAGCAGGATAACAATCGGATGGATATTCTAGGTAACTGCGCACACAAGACAGTGGACAGAAGGAGCTGGGGAGCCAGGTGCTTTGACAGCCCAGTGTCCAGCACCAAGGAAACATTTTGAAAAGCTGTTTACCAAAATGCCATTTTATAGAATTATTTCCAGAAATCTATTCTTCTGCTTATAGGTTTGGGAGCCTCTGAAATAATATTCACACGCAGAACATTTTTAAGATATTTCTAAGTGGTGGGCTTTGGAGTAATTTTAACTTTCTATTTTGAATTTTTCCCCCTCTTTGAATAGTTTTCCAGAAATAAAGTTAAATTTAGTAAACACAGAGATAAATGGAAAGGAAAAAGAGCCTTTTTGGTGGAGGCCAAGGGAGCTGCGGAGTTTGGGGCCGGGAGGCGTGGGATCCAGATCAGTGGAAGGAAGGGGGACTGGGAGTCTCGGGGCAGGTGCAAGAGGAACAAAGCAGGGCGGACACTGCCTTTCCGAGCCTGGGGATCGCTCATCGTCCGTCCTCTGGACCAGCTCAGTAGCGCTTCCCGGCACTAACCACTGTACACCCGCGGGCGCAGCTGTCGTTCAGCAAAGTGACCGCGCGAGGGCGCCATTCACCTGCGGCAGTCTCTCCTACCTCCTCGGTGGGCGGGTTCCAAGGCAGTCGCTTGGTTGGAGCCTGGGAGGTTTTTCATCGGGTCTTTCTTGGCAGTTCTTGATACACTGGGTGTTTTTCACACGGCTGCTTGTGACTTGTTAGTCTCTCATGAACCCGAACTATTTCGTAACGCTGTCCTGCACTCGCAGTGCTTTACACTCCCGACAGCACCTTCAAGGCTGATGCTACGTTTAATGCCACATCACTCCTGTAAGTTACCCCATTCTGCAGGAGAGGGAACTAAATTTCAGAGGGATTAAAAATTCCATGGAGTTTTAGCAGAAGCAAATGTACAGGTTACCTGAATTGACAAATAAATGGCAAAATGTTTCTCATGTTGCATTTCATTCTTTACAAATTTTCTTGTTCTGTTCCCTTTGCTTGCAATATTCCTTTCCCACTGGTCCCCTAAATTCTGCCTGTTCAAAGCTCATCTCTTTTATGCCAGTCTCTTGCCTCCAATCCTCCACTGGTTTAGAAATCTGACAAACCAGTTGCACCTTAGCTTTTCAGAGCTTCCTTCTCTCCTGGTGGAAAGCCCACCTGGGAGCGTGGTGCTGGGGTGCCAGCTGGTACACTGAGAGGCACCAGCAGGCAGCACCAATCAGGGCCCGCTGGGAGGCTTGGGGTAGCAGCATGAGCTCAGCCCCAGCCCTGCTCTGAGCAGGTGAGGGAACCGAACGGCCAGTGCGAACAGCAGGTGCCCGGACTCATTCCTCCCCGCATGACTCTGTCTTCATCTGTGCTCAGCACTGGTCTCTTCACCATCATCTGCCCAATCAGATCATAAGTGAAGGGATGGGGGTGCTCCACCGTTCCCCTCCCTGCTGTCCTGGAGCTTGGTGACGTGGTCTCATACATTCGATGGCAGCTGTCGAGCACTGGACTTTGTGTCTCTCCTAAGTTCACAAATGAGCGGCAACCCTCAGAGTCCTTATGGCTGAACTTGGAACAGAGGGGACAACAAAACCCTTCCAGCAGTCATAGGCCCTTCTTCCTTGTGCTGTTAGAGCGGAATGTGGCTGGGTGTGTGTGGTGCACTCACCAGCATTAGCGTCACTTCTGTCTAAATGTTGATGGTTTTTCCACCACCAGCTGCTCTGCTGATCCCCCTTTACCACGACAACACCTCGGTGCCATGGCTGGCACGGGAGGACTCTGTCTCCTGACTGCCACGACCATCTCTGAGCCTTGCTACCTCTGCATGTGGAGGCAGGTGGAGGCCCACCTGTTCGTGCCACCTGCCCCCTCAAGGAGAAGGACCCAGGCTCAGGTGCTCAAGGCTTAGAAGGTAATACAAGACCATGACTTCTGGTCAAAGGGCCTGGGGAGTGCTCACCTGAGCTCCACAGAGGCTCCTGGAAGAGAGAAATGCTTGATGGACTAGGAATGGGGGCAGAAGGAAGGGTTCTGCCCACTCTCCTGGCATCTGGGAGGCACTGACCCGAGGGACCATCTGCCTTCTGGGCCTCCAGAGGCCCCTCAGAGAAAGGCGACTGAGTGTGGGAGTCAGGGCGGCCCCACCAGCAAAGGGGGGTGGGGTGGGGTCTGGATGAAGCCAAGACCAGTTGAGGCTACTTTGTCCTTTGGGCCAACTGGTTAGGAAAAGTGTAAGGTGGGTGAGGGGAGAAGACTTTCACCCCATAACCAGGAAGCTCTGGTCACACCACACTGGGGAACCCTGTGTGAGGGGACATAGACATAGATGTGAGGGCCATTGAACATCCATGGCCCAGGCTTCCGGAGTTTTCCATGAGTTCCTGGACTCATAACTAATACTGCAGGCCCTGAGGAAATTAGTAGAATAATCTTCCCTCTAACAACTGAGGACACAGACTCAGAGAGGTGGTGACCTGCCCAAAGTCACACAGGATTAGCCAGAAATCAAGTTCCCTCAACCCCCATTCTTTATTCTCACTTTTCCTCTCTATGTTCCAAGGCCACAGCCAGCAACCCAACACCCTTCCTGCCTGTTATGTCAGTGTTCCACCGTCGTTTGTAACGTTGACTGGCAGCAGGGACACAGTCTCCTCAGGGGCTGCCACGCAGTGAAGCTGCAGCAACTCTGTGTGCTTATTGGAATGAAAACTCCCGGCACCTCCACAGTCCTATAGCCCTCCTGCTGGCCCTCTGGGCAGCCCGCTCCCAGCTCCCCTAGGTTTGCTGCTCTCGTCTCTCCTCCAGTCACCAGGCAGCCAGGGAGTGTGCCTCCTGGGGTGATGGCTGTAGGGCTGTACACTCCATGGTGGTCACGAATCCCCAGGGTTTCCCGGAAATGCACGTACCTGACGTGTAAATATAAGAGTGGGAAGTCAGGGAAGAAGACACAAAGAAATACCACAATCAATTTTAGAAAACAGGTGGTGCCTGAATTTTCTTCACATTTTATTTCTAGACAATTGAAAGTCATCTGCACGGTAATCATCACTCTGTCCTGTTCCCCGGCACACGTTTCTAATCATGCTTCTTGGGAACTTTTAAGGTAGGCCACACTATTTTAGTCCTCATAAAGAGCTCTTGTGACCAAAGACACAATCCAATGAGACACTGCTTTCCATTGGTTTATTCCCAATCAACCGCGATTGTCTAGGCCATGGTGCTGAGCTATGGGCTGGACAGTGGAAACCTCACGCAGTGCGCCCTCACTGATGCACGGCACTGAAGTGTGCTGCAGGCCTTTACACATGCTCCTCCTTCCCGATGGCCTGATGATGCTCCGTCCTCATTCTCATCACCGGTGCTGTTAGTCAACACGTGTGCACCACAGGCTCCGTGCCAGCACTGTCTTCATTCCTTTGTATTCATACCAAATAGTCCCACCACCTCTGTGAAGTAGGGTTTTAGTGAGGACAACAACAGCTGCTTTCAGAAAAGAGATGCAAAAACACAGTGGCTCTAACCAGACTAAAGATTACTTCTCCCTCATGTGACAGTCTGAGCTCCAAGCTGGTGAGGCCACAAGGTCAGGCCAACGGCTCATCTGCCACTGTCTGCATGCGCCTCCCAAAGTCATTCCGGTCACTGCTGCTTGAGCCGTCGGAGGCAGAAAACAAGAGTGTGGAGGTAGACATCTGCTCTTCCATAACCCAGCCTGGAAATGGCATGGGTCGGTTCCACTCCTTCCCTGGGAGGGGTGAGATCACATGACCGTGCTGCAAGGGAGGCTGGGATCACGAAATAGCCGCCAGCACCTGCCCGGCCACAGTTCCGCCTACAGGGAAGGGAGGACAGTTAGGCTCTTCCTCCACAGAGGGTCCTGTTATTGACGTTTCACAGACGAGGAAACCCAGGCACAGAATGGTTAGAGAACTCCAAGAGCAGTGCGGCCCTGGGATTCGCACCAGGTCACCTGGCTTTAAGCCCATGCTTTGAATCATTATGCTACATTGGATTTATAATACACTATTAATTTTAACAAATAATGCAGATCTGAACATTGACCACCTGCTGTACTATTCTACCCCAAAGCATCAAAGTCACTCATTTGTTGGGAAAACACCTTGAGATAGTGACACTGGGTTGGAGAGCTACATCTCACACATACTCGTGACTTTGGAGTGAGAGCCAGGATTCCATTGTGTTCAGAGCCTCAGACGCTGGCAGGGAGTGGACAGGCAGTGGCCTCTTGCAAGACTGACCATGGGCAACACTGCTGCTCAAGGGCTGGAGGGACCTGCTGCTCGATGCTTTGTAGGGAGTATTGCCTTGTTCTCCCTCAACTCTGGAGAGCAGGTTCCCTTCCTGCTGCTTTCAGAGGTGCAATTGCTACAGCAGCGACTGCTGGGGTACAAAGGAAGTGACAGCAGCTCCCAGTCACACAGCTAACCCATCCTTCTGCAAGGCAAGGGCCTGGGAGGCATCTGCTCTCCTTAGAGGTATTTTTAGAGATTCCGTGTGTTCAAGAGCTCATGGCTACACTCATCAGCTTCATCTCACTGTTGTCTCATTTTACAGTTCTCCTTCTCCCTTTGTACACCGTCGTTAGCGCAGGAGATGGAGGACCTGGGGGGTCAGAACAACAAAACAGCATGTGCCATTTGTCGTCAATGTACAGTTATGAAGGCTCATCCCCCGTGCTCCTTGCAGGTGGTCAGTCCCCATTAGACCCACGGTCAGTGGCGGTGGAGCGGCCTGAAGAGGCTTGACGGCGACTGCCGATCACCAGGGGCAGTAGCGGCAGGTCCACCCGCGCTAACTACGGGACACACTGCCCAGCCTGTCCGGACCAGCCACGGGTTTCTTGTTGATCCACCCATTTTCCCTGCTAGGGGTTGGCAGGACCAGCACAGTGGGTGGCCTTGGTCACTTCAGGAAACCTCCTGGTCCAGTGACTTCCAACTGTTTGGAGTTAAGAAACCAGTATTACTGCCCAGCACGAGCACCTCCATACCCGCGACCTGAGGCAGTCTCATGTGCACTTTTGGGGCTCTGACACCCCAAAACCCGCCCTTGAGTTCCCTGTGTAAGGACGAGAACTCCTCTCCTAAATCCCTCCACTTAATTTTTTAATAACACTGTGGAAATGGAGCGGCTCAGTTTTTACCAGTGGGAGAAAAATTAAATGTATCAGGGCAAATCCATGGGAGGGGACGCCATGCAGCAATTCCAAAGGAAGAGATAGATGCTATACGCAACAACATGGAAAAATCCCCAAGACAGTGAAGTTTGAAAAGTAAAAGAAAAATTAATTATTTTAATTAAAATATAGGTGATGAAAATGTGCTGGAGCTGTAGCAATGAGCAAAATAGAAATGTCTCTTCAGGAGCCCATGCTGCCGGGCCACGGTGCAGAACAGGACCGAGGACATGAGGGGCAGGCCGCACGGGCTGCTGGGTTTGTTCCGAGGAAGCAGCGAGGATTGTAGGATCGCTTTCGCTGTTTCAAATCTCAGTGTATCTGCTTTGAAAAGCATTGCTCCGGGGGAGTCTGAGGCTGGAGAGCAGCGTAGGCGGCAGAGGCAGCAGGGCAGGCGAGGCGTCGCAGGGGCCTGTCCAGACCCCGCGGGTGAGAGGGGAGCCGGCAGACCTGGGAGCTACAGGCCCTGGACGGAGAAGGACATCATCTCTCGGACGGAGCCGGGCCCCTCCCTGATCTGGAGGTCACTGGCACGAGAAGGACAGCATGGGAGCTGGAGAAGGACCGGCTGGGGGGGGGGTAGGAGCAGAGCCTGAAGGGGTCGCGCCCCGGAAGCCAAGGGCAGAAGCAGCTGCAGAGGGGGGAGTGACGGCCTCTGACAAAAGCTGCGGACCCCTCGCACGTAAGGTCGTGTACAGGCGACCTTTGAACAATGCAGATGTGAACTGTGTGGTCCACTTACATGCGGATTTTTTTTTCAAAAAGTACATACAGTGCTGTAAATTCATTTTATTTTATGACTTCCTTAACATTTTCTTTTCTGTAGCTTAGTGTATTGTAATACAGTGGGTAACACAAATAACATACAGAATAAATGTTAACCGGTTATGTTATTGGTATGGCTTCTGGTCAACAGTAGGCTATTACTACATTTTGGAGATCCCAAAGTTGCCCTCAGATTTTTGACTGTGTAGTGTCTATGCCTCTAACCCCCATGTTTTTCAGGGGCCCAATACACACAGACACACACACACACATACACACACACAGGACACCAGACATATAAGTGCATGGAGAGTTTTGGAAGGACACAGACTGAAGGGTTAGGGATTGGGTAGGAGGAGGCGGTAAACGGTGGTTCCCATTCGCACTCCTATAACAGACATCTGTGTCTGTGCACCACTCATGTAACTTGAAGGCCTCCTGCCTGTCAGGATGACTCAGGCTGCCCCAGCCTGCCTTCTCGCCAAGCCATAAAAGTGCCTCCGTACAACCCAGGCACTCGCCTTCCTCCCCTGACCGGGCCTGACTCCGATACTGGCCCTCACTCTGAACAGTACACGGAACACCTAAAGGATGAGGCACAGGTGTGCACCATCACTGGCCATGTGCAGTGCTACCTGGAAGAGAAGGGTCACAGGGGAGATCTGTTGAGGCACATGATTACAAGGCCCATCGGTGGCTGCTTGCACTCCCTGAGGGCTCCTCACGCTCTCCCTGAGATCAGGCAGAAAATGAGGTGGAGGTGTCAGCTGTGCCAATGGAGGTATTTTGCAAGTATCTTTATGCCAAGGGTCACAAGACCATATATCCTCAATTGCGCCATCCTCTGCCATGTCTGTCATCATGCCCTGCCCTCCCACTCATACCAGGCCTGTGATTTTATGCTTACAAGCCACCTGCTAGACAATATGCAGCATGCAGACCCTCCATTACAGTTCCTGCACAACTGTACCATGGTGCTGCTGGATGTATGTGCCTTTTGCAACAGCCTGGCCAAGGATGCTCACAATGCCCTGATCATCCTGTCAAGTGGCCAGGCCAAGAAGCTTCTTGGCCAGGGTCTGCTGCTGTGTAGGCTGCAGGAGCACAGCCAGAAGCAGGAAAAAGTGGAGCAGTGCCAGCAGGTGCTCTTCTGCCTGCATATCAACCTGGAGCTGCTGGAGTGTGTTTATCTAGTGCCTGCCATGCTCCTGGAGATCCCCTACATGGCTGCCCATGAGACTGATGCCTGCCGAAGCATGATCAGCAAGCGATTCCATCACCAGCTGCAGGTGGGAGAGTGACAGACCTTGTTGAGTCCCCCTGAATCAAGGAGGGAACATGTGGTCACTTCCTCCAAGGTCTTGAAGATGGTGACTGGAAGACCTGCCACAGTCTTATCATCAGTGAGAAGATTAATGGCAAAGTGTGAAACCTTTTCCCTGAGGCTGACAAAGTATAAACCATGCTGGTTAGGAAGATACAGAAAGAGTCACTGTAGAGCTACCTCCTCACCCACAGTGGTGTCTATGACTCCATCAGCATAGAGACATCGTCTGACTTGCTGAGCTAGACCTGCCCACTGTGCGCCCCACAGTTAGCAGGTTGGTCATTACCGAGCAGTCAAAGGCCTCCTGGGACCAACCAACACAGACAGTGGTGATGCGCCTCGCCGAGCCAAGATTTTAATCCAGGATTGTTTATATGTGGAATAGCTGAATGTCCCTCGATATAAGGTTGTTTAAGTAAACTACTGACTGAGTAGTAACACAATCCATCAGCTTTGATCTTTATGTTAGAAATCCCAGGCACACCTTACTTAGACTCTTAGCTGGGGAGAGGGCTCATTTGGCCAGAGGGAATCTGTGATAGAACTATTCTATGATATCGTAGAGACCACTGGGGAGGGCTTCAAGCTAATCACTAATTAAATCAGTGTCCTTGGGCAAATTCCCACCTTGTCTGGGCACTGATGTTCTTATTTGTATAACACAAACAGTAACAATTATCTACTTAAAGTGTTTTTATAAAAACCAAATAAGGAAATATATTTGAAAATATCTTGTATACTATAAGGGGTGCTTTGATGTATCCAATATTGTTATAATTAAGTGCAATGATTATTCATTTTTAAATTACATGTATCCAGCACATACGTAAATTGGCGAATAGGAAAGTCTGGGAGGAGGGCTCACGTTCAGCTCAGGACCTGCTCTGTGTCGGGCAGCAGGATGAAGACAGGAGATGCTGGAGACAAGGTGTGAGGTCAGATGAGGGTCGTTCAGAGCTGCAGAGCCCACCTCCTCTCGCTCTGCAGAAGTGTGAAAAGAAAGGAGCAACCGAGAGAACTGTGCGACTGTACACCAAGTGAAGCACCTGGCACCTAGAGCTGCCTCCTAGTCATCGCCCATTCTTAGCAAAAAGGAGATGAGAAGCAGACCCACCACTGGAGAAACCAATCAATTACTGAAGTGTCAGAGAAAAAATTGGGGTCATGTGGTCCCCTGCAAGCCACAAAGTATTTTTCCAGGGGGAGGATGTGGTAAATGTGGTGCAGAAGAGATGTCAAGGGGAATGAGGCCCAAAGGCCTTTGGATTTCGCTACAAGAAGTCACTGGTGACCTTCCGGAGTGCAACTGTGGTGCAGCTGTGGGAGCTGCGGGGGAGAGCCTGTTGCCAGGGTCACAGTGCTTCCTGTGCCCTTGGGAGTCGCCCAGAAGATATAGTCACAGAAGGTTTATCTGCTGATCAAACATTAGGAGACCATTTTATTTATTTAAAATTGTCACTTAATTTTTTCACCTGTTTGTACTGCTGGCCTGTAAAAATTAAAAGTTGTGTTAACACAAGGACATTTAGAAGATGAAACCATACATCATATTTCAGGTGCGTGAAGATATCATGCAGTCTGATTCTCACCCTTCGTTTTGTTTACGAGGTGCATTGTGTTGATCGATTCGTGGATATTGAGCCATTCTTGCATTCCTGGAATTGATCCCAATTAATTGTGTTGAATATTCTTTTAGTGTATTGTTGAATTTCGTTTGCTCGTATTTTGTGGAGGATTTTTGCATTTCTGTTCATCGGGGACATTGGCCTGTAATTTTCTTTTTGTAATGTTCTTGTCTGGTTTTGGTATCAGGGTAGTGCTGGCCTCATAAAATGAGTTTGGAAGCATTTGCTCTTCTAGTTTTTGGAAGAGTTTGAGAAGGACTGGTATTAATTTTTCTAAGTGTTTGGTGGACAGGCTGTTGCAGTGGTTTAGAGCACAGTGGTGCGCAGTCCACCTGCAGTGTTTTGCCATCAGACAGGGTTTAGGGAGCACTCGGTGGACACGGCCCTGTGATGAGGTCATGTGCATTAAGTCACCATCTGAATACATCAGGAGACATCTAACAGATGCTGTCATGGAGGAACAAGGAGGTTGGCGTGCACAAGTCATGAAATGGAAGAACCATCATCGGTGATCAGCTGAAGCAGGAAAGTGAACGCACCAAGTCCAGAACCGCAGTCAGGGTCCATGTTGCAGTTCGGGTGATGGTACAAGAAGCCACTTCTCTCCTCAGTACGATTGACAGCCGGTGGGATGGCGCTGTATCTCTGAGTGCCCTTTGCAGATGCCCTCTCCCTGCTGATGGAAACCTGCTCCCAGGAAAGTCACTTTCCCAGGGGTCTGTGCACTTTGAAACCTTAATTCTAATGGAGGAATAAAAAAAGGGTTTCAATGAGCAGGGCTGATGGGAGAGGTTTTGACTGAGGAATGAGGCCCTGCCTGGATTTGCAAAATCAGTCCAAATGGGCAGCCTCCTGCTGCCCCGAGGTCTAGGCCCTGACCTCTCCTCCTTCCCCACAAATGCAGATCAGCTGTGGGTGTCACTTCTGCTACAAAGACTGCAGCATCTGGAGTGGGAATGCACATATGAAACTGTCATTTGCATCAGAGGGTGACATTGTGAGTACTCCATATTTATGCTGTTGAAGAAGAGAAACCCCACCTCCATGATACATTCTGGGTCTGAGCTGGGGCCTGGGGTTGGCTCTACGGGACTGGGATCCCTGAGTTAGGGATACCTTCGCAGGTACGGCTTGGATGTTCTGTGTGATGATGGGCAAACCAGTGACCTAACAAAAAATTCTGTCTTTGTAACTGACTTGGCCAAAATGCAGAGGTGTCCTGTGAATAAGGCCCAGGTGCTGTCAGTTAAAGAGGCGAGGAGGCTGATAATTAGGCCAGTGGTAATGTGTGGACTGTGGCACACCCATTTCCTTTTTGTCCAAATCTCTGATGCTATTAGACAAACACAAACCTAACAAAACAGATGCTAAGAGATGATGACTTCAGGGGTTCCATACCGACCAACTCATTTACTCAAAATGACTTTATTAAGTAGAAATGGCTCCTATCCTTAAGGAGATTAGAGTTTAAAATTACTGTAATAACTGTGATATTTCCTTCTCTGGGGCTTAGTTTTCTGAGAGCTAAAACTGGAATGGTCTTCAAGGAGGCATCCAGCTCTGATGCCACAGAATTCTTTCTTATATAACAGCCATCGAGTGAACACACGAATCAGCCTCATCTGTTGCCGCAGTCCCCACATTCTCAGGACTCTGGGGTTCCTGACCTTTACACATGACCTGTGAATGGGTCTCTACGTCTGAGCACACGATCCCATATTCCCATTTGTGTAACTTGATTCTAACAAAGTTCAAGGGAAGAGTGCACCCCAGGACTTTGTACACTGCTGGACTGACTCCGGCAGAAAATGTCTCCTCAGTTGAAACAACCAGACGAAGGTGGCACCCCAGCCCTGATCTCACAGATGAGGAGCGGGGCCCCTAGCTTGTGCATGGGAGTCACTGTGCTCCTGAGAGAGTAAGGAGCTTTACTGAATGGCAGTGCTGCCCCAGGCACTATTGTAAGAGCCTCTTGGGGACGAATTCATTTGCTCCTCACAATAATCCTCCCAGACAGAGAACAGTTTTATCTCCCCTTACAGGTGGAGGCACAGAGAGGTTAAGCAACTTGCACAGGCCCCACGGCTGATTGGCAGAGCAGCTGGTTTCAGAGTCAGTCGTTGCAACTGTGTAGGTTGTACGCAGTGTGTCACTCTGCCTTTCATTACCTCACTTAATCTAATTTAATATTATTTTCTTTAATTCTCATCCTAAAACCCTGAATTAGGTATTATCAGTGGTGTGCCGGCAAATGCTCCACACCCCCTCCCTGGGGACGGGGGTGCAGACTGATGGTGTACACGTTCCCAGCATGGTCAGTGGTCAGCCCCAAGCTGCCAAAGCGCTGCTGACAAACACTGAGCTGGGAAAGGACGGTCAGCAGCTCTCCGTCGTATGGGGTCTCTACCATACAGACACAATGCACGTAAGTGACTTTGTGGAACTAGTTTATAAATAGCTTCATAGATGACAGTAAAACATAATTAGAAAATGTGTAAAATAATTTAAAAATAAGAGTTTTGAGTTTTTCTTGCCTGTGTTTTAAATAAAATATCTTTAACTGTAATCGAAAAAGCAAGCTGTAGAATAATTCCTACATGCTTTTGTTTTTGTATATACATGGAAACTCCCCACCTCATATGTGAATATAAATACATATTTGATCAAAAAAGAGTAAATGATTACATCAGGTTACTTCGGAGATGGGGATTGTGTGTGCCAAGAGTCAGAGGACCTTTTCCTTATCATACCCCTGTACTGTTTTTATAAATTGTGCTTTTGTGATAAATAATAATTTATAAAGTGTTTTAAGTGGAAAACTAGAAACTGGAGGTAAGAAGTGACTTATCCATTAACCAATGATTTTAGAGGTGAAGGGAATTACGGTAATTATAAAGGTTGATGAATATTCATTTTCTCATTTTGCAGTTACCTTATTTATTTGATTACTTGTTAGTTGTCTGTCCCAGCCTCATCATTATTCCCTTAAACTAACATAATAGCCTGCTCACCCTTCACTGCTTCTGCTCCTTCCCCCGTATTGGCTTGTTAGAGCTACTGTAACCAAGGACCACAAACTGGGTGGCTTAAAACCGTACAAATTTATTTCCTCAGAGTCCTGGAGGCTAGACGTCAAGATCAAGGTGTTGGCGAGCTTGATTCCTTCTGAGACTGTGAGAGAGTCTGTTCTGCACCTGCCCCCCAGTTCCCGGTGGTTTGCTCTCAACTGCTTGGAGACCCCAGGCTGGCACATGACCCTCTCCCCTCCTGTGTCTGTATCTCTTCTCCGCACATGAGGATACCAGTTTGTTTGTTTGTTTGTTTGTTTGTTTTTTAGTGGAGGGCCCACCCTTCTTCAGTATGACCACTCTAACTGATTACATATGCAATGGCCTTATTTCCAAACAACATTCTGAGGTACTGGGGTTCGGACTGCAACATTTCTTTTGTGGGGGCAGGGCATATGTCCAACCCACAGAGGCTCCCTAAAGCCAATTCTCTAGGGAGCTGCCAGAGAGAATTTTTAAAAATACAAATTGTTTTACTCTCCTGGCTTTCCATCACAGCAAGTATGAAATCAACACGGCTTCCTTCATTTGGTGCCTGCCCCTTTCCCCATCCACATCCCTTCTCATCCCTGACCTCATTCAAATGAGCAGCCCCACTGGCTGTTTCCATTCCTAGAGCACTGTATGCCCCTCTCCCCTCTGGGTCTTTGCTGTTCCTTCTGCTTGGGAAGGTGCTCCCTCCAGACCTGTGCCAGGCTCTCTTTCTCACGTCTTCCCAAACCAGGGCCACCCTCACTGAGAGGTCTAGTATGACCCTCACTAGAACAGTGACCACTCCTGTTATTCCTATTGCTGTTTTCTTTATAAAGCTCAGTACCACATGACAGTATATATTTTATTTGTTTATTACATGTCTCCTGACTAGAATGTTAAGCTCCATGAGGACAGAGAGGCTTTAAAATGGGAAAGCCTTGCAGATACTTTTACTGACTTTTTAATTAAGTTAAACTTTTGAACAGTTAATCATTTACCTGGTTGAAAGTCAAAATTATGTAAAAAGGTATCTAGAAGTCTCATTGCCATT
>PVIA01012631.1:0-36696 GCA_004024845.1 Tonatia bakeri | reverse complement strand
CCCCGGACCTCTGCACACTGGGAGCTTACCCAGGCCACCCGCTTAGTGAAAGAAGACTGCATTTTGAGGTTAGTGATCTGGTTCTGTTTCCAACTGGCCAAGTGACCTCAGGCAATTCACTGTCTCCCGAGACCTCAGTTTCCTCAGCTGTAAAGTGCGAGTGGAGGAATAGAGGGTCTTTCAGCTCCAAGATGTTATGATGTGAAAATCTTGCCAAGACAAATATCTTAAGTTTGTTTTCTTGTATTTCCACACCTCCTTCCTCTATATACTTGACCTGCACATGGAAAATATCTGATGCCTCACCCTTCCACACCCTCACCAGACACTTAGAAAATCCGAATGTTTCTTTTATAAAAGAACCTGAGCCGGATTCTCTGCACATTCGGCTCCCCTTTGCCAGGAAAATGCCCGTCACCTCTTCAGATCTCAGTGGGTAAGCATTCTATCAGTGAGACAGCCGATCCTCTCCAGGTTCCTTCGGTCCTCTGTCGCATTTGGTTACTGCAGACATCTTCTTTCTGTGGACGGGTGATGGGCGCCGCTCTGCCTATTCATCTCTGCTGCACCCTGCGGGGATTGGAAGTAGGGTGTTTCTTGGGGGCAACAATGTGCTTGGGGGTCCCTTTGCCTATTCTGACCCAATAAAATTCCGGCTGACAACCCCTGGGAAGAGTCCTAAACCTACATTCTTATTTCCGTACATGTTCCATTCCTTTCTGTTGTTTATCAGCAGAAAGTTGTAAGGAGCTAGTTGGGGCGTGATGGTTAAAAGCAACTCTTTTGTTCCAATCTTTAAAAAAGTTAAAAATCAAATCTTGAAGATACCTCACTTCATCTAGAATCCACTGAAGATACGACTTTGGATTGCTACGTCTGCCTGAAGACACAGAACATCACAATTATGGAGGACACCAGTTTAATGAGAATGTTCCCTGTGCTGGTTTCCTCGAGTTTGGCACCCTTTTGGAAGCCTTGGGCATGGCCCACTACTGAGAAGTCACTGATTTGCTAGCACGTCACTTGCCATCTCCTGCTTCCCAGAGAGGTGCTACATTATGATGTAACAAGACAGAGAAGAGCAAAGAACTGAATTGTTGCTGGCTTATCAGTTCTCTCTGTTAGTAAGACACTCGCCTGAGTCATTTTCTCTTTTTTTGTAAAACAAACAGACAAAAAAACCCTGAAGAACACGGCTGTGTACCCAGGACCAACTTCTCTGATTTTCTGATATCAAGGCCTTTTCTCATCTCCACACACACAATCCTCATGCAAAAATCACACAAACAAAAGAGCAAAAGTAAAGAACTTGAATCACATGTTTTTGCTTGAAGTCTCTCCCTCACTTTTACTTTTCATGTTTCTTTGACCATGGATGTACCTCAGCCCTTCCTGACTTTGTGTTATTCTCCGAGATGGTTTTTATTCTTTCCTTTCTAAAACATCCAGATGACCTCTACTTTGGGCTTTTTCTAAATCACCATATGTTAGATAATTGTGCCCAAAGGAATTACTTTCAGAGCGGCCTAAACACAAAAGAAAAACACACAGCCAACTTTTTCTCTAGAGCAGTGCAAACATTTCCTTAAACCTAAGTGTCTCAAGAGGAAAATTGACGGAATAAACCTTTCACCCAGCAAGTCCACTCTGTGTAGTGCTTGTACTGAATCCTTCTTCTTGCATTTTTATATCCCTGATTTATCTACTGTTTTGCCAATAAAAGCAGTCATGTTCTTTGATTTAAGTTTTTTTACAATGGAAAAGTGGCCAGAGAAAATGACTCAATTGAGTGTTTTATTGACGGAAAGAACTGATACGCCAGCAGCAATCCAAGTCCTTTGCCCTTCTCTCTCAGGTTACACTGCAACATACCACCTCTCTGGGAAGTAGGAGATCGCAAGTTAACTGCTAGCAAATCAGTGGGTTTTCAGACGTTAGGTTTACTAACTTGGCAACCACAAAACATAAGGAGCTTGCAACATTGAGAAGTGACATCTATTCATATAATTTAACAATTACAAAACAACTACCAAAAAGGAGGATTCTCTTACCATGTTTGATAAGGTGTTGGCTGGGCCATGTTCCCTCCGAAGGCGCGGCTGGAGGCTCCTCCCTTGTCTCTCCCCAGCTTCTGGTAGTTGCTGGCAGCCCTTGCCACTCCCTGGCTTATAAACGCATCACTCCAACCTCTACCCCCATTGTCACATGGCCTTTTTCCTGTGTCTCCTCTCTTCTCAAAGGACCAGTTGTATTAACCTGCCTGGCTACTATAACAAAATATAATAAGCTGGGCAGCTTAAACAACAGAATTTTTTTTTTTTCTCTCCGCTCTGGCTCTGGAGGCTAGAAGTTTAAGATAAAGGTACTGGCTGATTGGAAAAACAGGAATTTTAGGCTGCCACTATTTAACCAATTGCACCCCCCTCAAACAAATGATAATCTCTTCTGTATTTAAGTGAAATAAAAATTTTAAATGTCTTTATGAGGTGTTCCAGCAAAGAAAAGCTCAGTGAAACCCCTGAGAATCCATCCCATGCAGTCATCAACCCCACTGGTTCTCAAAGTGTGATCTAAGGACCACTTGCCCCCATTCAGCTTCAGGCTGGGCTGATTAAAAATGCAGATGCTGAAGCTTCACCCTAGGTTCACCAAATCAGAACTGCTAAGTGTACAGGCCAGGAACCTACATTTTAAACAAGCTCCTGGGTGTTTTGTGCACAATAAAATTTGAGAGCCACAGATCTACAATGTCAGAAAATGCCTTACATTCCCCATGGTGCTACTTGAATTCATTTCTTTTTTGTTGTTGTTGTTCTTTTCAGGTGGGATTGAAAACAGCTGGTCAACAAATTTTTTTATACTTCAAGTCCATTATAAAGGTATTCCTCATTCCTCCCCCGGCTCCTGACCAAACAATATAAATTTCTTAGTCTTGAAAGGATGTACTTTCTAATCATTGAATCATTTACAAACTCTGGTCAGATTCTTGTCATTTCCAGAATCATAGACAATACCTATGGCCAGGGCAGAAGATGCCACTGTTTCCTGTTTCAGATTAGAAAAATCTGAAGCCTACAGAAGTCACACTGAATCATCCCAGTCAAGTTATTTCCAGCCATGAAAAAAAAAGTACAAACTTAAGTATTACACGTCTTCGAGGTAGCATCTACCTCTCATTCCTCCTTCCTTCCGGTCAGCCCTTTGTGCCAACTTTTAAGAGTAAGGAAGACAGCCTAACAGCTTATGGGCTGTGTGTGTGCAGAGAGCCCAGTGGTGAGGCAACAAGGAGGCCGTGGGGGTGAGGAGACTGGAAAAAGAGGGAGTCATGGCGGAAGACAAGAAGCAACTTTCCAACTGAACTTGCTTTTCCAATCTTGAGAACCAGCCATTTCTTTTTGAGCAACACAAAAATGACACTTGGTGAGAGCCATACACAGCATTCTGATTCCACTCTAGCTGGAAGATTTGAAAAACCTTGAGCCAATAACTGCTGCTTCTCAGCCTTGAATTTTGCTGTCACCTGAAACAGAACTCCAGGCTGATCGTTCATTCACATATGCAAACCTCAGTCTACGTCCCCTGAGTACTCCCAGTCTAGACATGGAAAACCAGAGTTACAACACATGCCAAACTGCTCCAGTTCCTGAGATTTTGAGCCAGGAAGACATCTAAGAGTTGTATGGGCAGAGGTGTTGTTGAATCTTAAAACTGAAAGGTATCTTGTAAAAGCATCACATTATTTTATTGAACACAGCGTGAACTGAGAAATTTCCTGGAAGACTTCTCCAGGTGAAAGAAATGACTGGTGTGAGTGAATCTTCATTTCCATTTCTATCACCAGAGCTGGGACTGTCCCAGAGTTGCGCCTGCACCTGAAAGTATTCGGTATCATGCTTTGATTACACAGCTTCCATTGCCAGCCCTGAGTCCTTGGAGTACCCCGTTCCTTCTTCAACTTCCATCTGGGCACAAGTAAAGCCCCTTTCTTTAGTTTCCCTTTGTGCAGCAAAGACAGGCTGGCATGATGGGAGAACCAAAAGAAAATACAGGCAACACAACAGTAGGTTTACAAGGCATAGAGTTCTGGGTCAATGTTGACAGTAATGGAAGGACTAGTGCAATGTCTGAGACACCTTCCTTCCCAGCTCCATGCCAGTCTTTGTCAGGTAGCCTCAGGCCATACCTGGTTTTCTAACCTCCAGAAGCCTGGCCCTTCTCACCAAACTGGAGTTTCTAAAGACCAACCAACAGACACTAATCTCTTGAATCAGGCACTGGGTTCAGTGAGCTCTCACTCTTAGCAAAGGGAAGGGCCCTTTCTTCCTCATTGCTCCCTTGCCCAACATAGTACCCGGCACATACTGGGGCTTGATGTAATGTCTCCTGGTGAAAATTCAAGTCTTCCCACTTAATTCTAGTTTTAGATCTGAGGGCCACACTTTCCTCAAAGTGTTGAGATCGTGATGATGGGCTTCCTGACTAGGGTTTTTCTGCCCCACCCAATTCTGGAGCACTTTAGGGCCTTTCTCTCAGGAGTAGTTCCTCCTTTAGATACTGGACAACTCAACTGCAACGCATGTACATAAAGCCAGAGTCTTCACAGACCCCAAAACAGGAGTGACTCACAGACCCAGCCTGAGATCAGCAGATCAACCTCTTCATTTTGAAAGGAGGAGGCTGAGGCCCAGAGAGTGATTAGCAGCTTTCCCTGGCTCCCACGGCCTTTCAGTGGCAGGGGTGCACCTGGAACCCAAATCACTGTATGCCCAGGTCTGCACTTATTTCCCCTCAGTCTCTTCACTGCTTTGCTCCTCTGTTTGTTGACTTCAGAGAAGCTGTGGGAGGCTGCTCTCACCTGGCGCCCATGGGTGGTCCCAGTCTTCCTCTCCTGCTCCCAGATTCTGACGAGCCTCTTGTCAGTTCCCAGATGCTGCACAATCCTTTGTGTTCACCCATAATCCTCGCAGATTCAGATGTAAAAACAGATACTACCCAAGCCTGGGCTGACCTGTGCAGTCCTCTGGGCACTGAAAGAAGGTAGAGTTGTTTACTGTTGGGTCACAAATACAAGAAAGCACCTGTTGAAAGTAGCACTGTCTTATTCGTGTGTTTTCTGTTTGGTTTAGATTTTTTGCTGTTTTTTTGTTTCTTGCTTCTTTTCCTCCATTGGACCGCCCCCACCTTCCTGAATAAATGCAGGCAGGCCCTCTGAATGTCTGATCCCTAGGTTTTGAACAGACAAACCAACAGAACAGAGAAAAGTCAATAACTGTGCCTGCTGAACTGAAATTAGTGCTTACCTCAAAAGGACCAATATCATGTAAGAATAACTCTGTTAATTACTCTGACTCTAAAACTGTTAATTAATTAATCTGGTTCTAACATCCACCTCTTAAACCAAAACTGGGGGAGTTGGAGTGGGAGAAAAAGCAAAGAAAGATGTTTTTAAAAATATAATCTCACTACCACTGTTACTGTTTTGGGGTATTTCTTTTCCATCTTTTTTTCCCTCAATACTCACATAGAACTACCACATAGTCTCAGGAAAAGTAATGGTTAAAAAAGAATCAAAGTCTCAGGTCACACGAACAGGCAGAAAAGGAGGTCTGAACGTCCAGGAACAGTTGACACATGCGTAAAGATAAGAAACAAGAAAGGCTCATTTTTAAACTCGGGAAAAGAGCACTGCATGCGGTCTTCATGTCAGCATTGCGACGGACACTTTTCAGTGAAAAACATGATATTAATTAATTTGTTGGTCAGGATGAGGATGAGTGCTGACCGTGGCTCTGACCGCAGTCGGCGTCTGCTCTTTTGCTGAAGTGGACAACATCCTCGTTCTAAGAACCAACAGGCCTGTCTGAACGGGCGGTGGCGACCACAGCCTGAATCCGGGAAATCACATCCGAAAAGGAAGCTCTAGGCTGGCAGAAGCGTGTTAACCTTTCATCCAGGTCATTTGGGTTTAATATGTTAACTTTGTAGTAAAAGCTTCTCCTTTGAGCTCAGGGTTCATAAAAAGTGTTGCTGGCCCTTGATGTTCCCAGCTGAGGATAGTAAGGAAAACAGAACCCTGAAAGCTCACATTGATGGAAGCAAAGACAGCGCTGGGGGGTCAGCCCAGTGCCCCAGCTCCTCCCCAGCCGGACAGGACTGAACGGCTACTCACAGCTGCTGGAGCACTTGCCAGCTGTGAGTGTAAATGTACTTGTATCATCTCTGCAGAGAGGAACTGTGTAGTCCCTAGTGCTTCCTGGTTGATTTGGAGCGACTGTTTATTTGTTTAGTCCTGTAATGATATTATCCACAGGGCCAGAGCCACACAGGGAGGACGAGGAATTCCTACAGGAGGGAGGCTGTGTGTGTTTATTGCCCTGTCAGCCCTTTACGACAAAAGACAAAAGTTGCTGTAATTTGTGCGTTCCCACACACATGATCCATATGGATAATATCGAGTGTAGGTGCTGATGAAGAAAAAAATAAAGGATTACCAGAAATCAAGATGCCAGCTGCCCTGTGAGAAAGGCAGAGAAATGTTCTCACAATGAGCCTCTGATTAAACACCACAGCTCCAGAGCTGGAAGGAATTCTGAGATGTTATCCATCACCAGCGGAAAAAAGAACCACCGGCTTTTGACTGACTAGGGCCTTGTGTTGCCTTAGACCTTGAACCTAATTTTTTTCCTTCGTGTGCTCAGCAATTTCTGTTGCCTTAGCAAGTTTCCCACAGCAATGCCCATTTGGAGGGAGCCTGATTTCCCTTTTCCTCAGCATATTTGTTTGTAGCTCAGTTTCAATGCAGTTCTGGCTGTGGGTGTATTACCAGCGCCAATTCTAGTTCATCTTCTCAGTCAGACTGAACCCCCTGAAATGTGCGGCCAGTGAGTTCCTGATTGTTTTTTCTAGAAGCCTGCAGTTCTGAAAGCTTTTCACCTCAGGAACGTGCCTTTCATCCAAGAAACACACTACCTGAGGGGAAGGGCGAATGAATCAGCAGAGTCAGCCTGTCACTCTGGCTGGCAAGCAGGGATGTGCCGAGGGATCGTGGTGCCCCGCGCTGGTCGTGGGTCCACCGTGGCCCTGTCCCACAGGCGCTGCCATCGCACAGTTTGATCGGTGTCCCCGACTGTCTCACGCAGTTTGTTGATGCCAAGACGGCAAAAGGCACTGCCGAGAGGGCTGACTGGAAAATAAATGCGAGCGGGATGGACACCTGCCACAGGCCTTGGGCAGTAACAACACTCACAGACACGCTCAAACCACCCCGGCGAAGTAATGCTGCACTGCCAGCAGCCAGGCAGGAAGGGTGGCGCAGCGAGGAACCTCCCTCAGCCTGGGCTTGTTCTGGGTAATGGGATCATGAGTAGCAGTGGTCCCAGAAAACTGTCATGTGTGGTTCCCAAACGATGGAGACCTCTCGTGACCAACAAGGAGGAAGGAACATACAGAGCTGTCTCCATCTGGCTGGTAGCAGTGTGCGGTAAAGCAGCCCCATCCGCCTGAGACAGCGCCGGTCTCTGTCTGGTGAACGCCAAACCATGTGTACAGGACTCTGATCCGAATACTGGAACAAGGGATGATAATGCTGAACAAGTGAACCAGACGTCCGTTAGTAATCCTCAGTGCCCCTGGTTTGGTGAAGAGGCAGCGGTTGAGAGGCAGATGCTGCTGCGGGGTGGACTTGACCTCAGGCTGGAACCAGTCTCTGAGTTCGCCTTTTCAGCTCCTGTGAGTAGGAAAGAAAACCTAGAAGAATCGCCTCACTTTGCTTACTGGGTGTGAATAGGAGGCAAGGATGGGAGGTGAGGGGATAGACTTGCCCTCGAACAACTCAATCAACCGTATTAAACAGAGGGGCTGTTATAAAAGCAAAATACAGACAGTGCGTGTATTTTTAACGACCAGGACTAAGGTGCCCTGTGCAAACATAAGCAGATCCTGCCTGCGGAGGGTTAGAAATCCTCCAATCACGGAGTTTGGGTTCCCTGCCACCCCTCCTCAGGATGCCTGGCCCTGCCAAAAATCATTTACAAATAAAGAGCTCTCAGAAATGTGCCCTACCTTTGGCCAAAGAGGAGAACCTCTTTTCCAATAAATATTTGGCCGGGAAGGGGGGAGGGGAGCCAAGTGTAACAAAGGGGCTAGCGGCCTGGGTTTGTTTGGATTGCCCAGCCGGCGCGGGAGCGGCCGGGCCCAGCTGACCACGGGTACAGATAGGTTAATTTCCACATGGAGCTGCAGAAACCCTATCCGCGGGTTGCGAAGCGTGGGTCAGCCAAGGCATGTTAATCTGTTTAGCATGTGCGCCGCGCGGAGGAGCCAGACCACCGGGGCGCAGGAGGCGCGGCCGCAGCCTCGCTGCTCCGGAGAGTTAATAAAGAGCTTAAGGCAAGTAAGAGTAGCGGGGTTGCAGCATCTCGGAGCCGGCGGCGCTCGCGGGCCCCGGGGAGGGCAAGTCCGCCTGCTGCCGGCCCCTCGCGCCCCGCAGGCCCTGGGCTCCACGCGCCTAGAAGCTGAGCGACCCCAGGTCCGGCCGAGGCTGGCGCAGAGCGGCGCGGGCAGGGCTGGGGACCGCTTGCCTGGGAGCGCCTGCCCCCAGCCCCGGGAGTTGGGGGTGGGGCTCTCCTCCGCGCTCGCGCAGTGGGGGAGCGGGGGAGCGAGGGGTTAGCCATTTAGAACATTTTTAACTAATCAAAATATTTGCTGATGAGTATTTATTTTTACAAGAACTCGGTTTGGCTGGAGACTTCCCGAGCAACAATATGGGCTGCCGTATTAGGTTTGTGACGGAGCCAAGTGCGGTTGGGCTTATTGAATCTGCGCGCCGGAGATCACTCGCTCCGGAGACGTTTCTCTGTTCTGGGAGGAAGGTTTCCCAAGACCCTCTCTCTGCAGATGGTGCTTAGAGCACAACCACATGTCCCTCAAAGCACGAGAAGCTTCGTGTATTGTGTTTGGGCGGAATGAAAAGAGGAACGTACGCCCTTTCCTATCCAAGCAACAAAAGGGAAGAGCAGAAAAGGTCCCATTCTTGAGAAAGTCAAGCCAGAGCCCAGAGGTGGGAGTGCACACACGAGCAACAAAACTGGGTTGATGCTGCACGACGTCTGTCCCAGTACTTCCCTCCCACGGCCGATCTCCTTCCTCTTTTGTCTTTCTTCCTGCCAGTGTTCGAGGAAGACTCGCCTTTCACTTCACTGAAACCAAGTCGTTGAGTCTCGTCCAAAGTGACTAAACAACTACTTCATTCAAGTCGTTGCAAGGCCACTGGCCAGTGTCTAGGAAAACCCGTGCAAGATTAAGCCAAGTTTGAAAGCGGACAAATGAGGGTTCACAGCAAACACCCTTGGATTGTAAAGATCTCTGCAAAAATACTGGACTCCAGTTTTTTAGATGCTGTTGACTAAAGACTAGATTAAAATCTAATTCATAGCAGTAACAGTCATTAAGAAAATGGATAGCTGTGGAGTGAACTCCTGATTGTTAACCTGGAACAATTTAACAATCGGTCAAGCAGTACTTCCTCAAGAGGACTTCTGAGAGGCTCTGTGTTGGGAGAGCAGACTCTGGGCATGGGTGCTGCTGGCGGGCACAGGCAGGGCTTCACTGCCCAGGAGCGCCTGCAGAAAGTGCAAATGAGCATATATACGTAAAATATGAAGGGAGGGTCAGAGAAGCAGAACATAAATTTGCCCATCATAAAAAAGAAGACTTCCACCCTGGCTGGTGTAGCTCAGTGGATTGAGCGCAGGCTGTGAACCAGGCATTGCAGGTTAGATTCCCAGTCAGGGCACATGCCTAGGTTGCAGGCCATGTCCCCCAGCAACCACACATTGATGTTTCTATCTATCTCTCTTTCTCCCTCCCTTCCCTCTCTAAAAAAATAAATAAATAAAATCTTTAAAAAAAAAAAAGAAGAAGACTTCCCAAGTGCAATAGGAGACAGAACTGGCTTAGATATATATAGAGAAGAAAAATATCTAAAGCATTCTAGAAATCCTAAGCCCAATATCGCTTGGCAGTACAACCTGGTAACTCAAAAGCAAACATAATACGAGGACAAAGAAAGTAGAGTCGACTGTTAGGAACCATGGGCCCACTTCTCCCTTTATTCAGTATGAGAGCTTTTCATTCAGTTTGGAGAGCCACAACTTAAGGTATTTTGAGAATTAAAACAGTCTTCCTTCTTTCCTGTACTTCCTCATTTGTTTGGTTTATATTGGTCATTTGGTGTCTTGATTGTAATGACTTAATGACAGTTGCCACCTGTCTAATTTTGGCTCCAGTGCTCCCCCAAATCAAAATTAAATTATCCATGTCTCCGCGAAGTGTGAAAAGAGCTTGTGGCTTCTTTTGATCAAAGAGATGCATGGCCCTGAATTTAAAACAGAAAAGGAAAGACAGCACTAATAAAAATTGCCTGCACTTTATATTATTTTGAAACCGGTTGGCAGGGGTGAAGGGACTGAGGAGAGCAGAAGTTTCAGAGAGCCAAAACAAATCATAGCTGAGGAATTTAAATTCTTTGGACTCAAAGAAGAGAATCAGTTTCGGTATTTCCAACCCAAGTTTCCTCTACTCAGTGACTCCAGCCAAAAGAGGACACTTTGCTTCTGCCAATCAAGAGGAAGACATTACTAAAGTACCTGGATGTCTAGCAAACTAAAAAGCCTGCCTGTCCAGAGGATGTCATGTTCCTGTGCCTCAGCAGAGGTGTCTGATGACCCCTCGCCCCCCGCGAGAGTGTCTCAGTCACCTCAGAATGCTGTAACAAATACCATAGACTGGGTGGCCTAAGTAAATGACAGGCATTTATTTCTCATAGTCTAGAGTCTGGGAAGTCCAAGACCAAGGTGCCGACAGATTCAGTTCTTGGCGAGGGCCCCCTTGCTGGCTTGCAGACATTTCCTGTATCTTCACAGGAACACAGGGAAGTGAGCTCCTGTCTCTTCCTTTTCTAAGGACACTAACCCATCGCAGGGGAAGTGGGGTGGGACATCCTCATGAACTCATCTAAAGCCAATTATGTCCCTGAAGCCCCACCTCCAAATACCATGGGGGTTTGGGGCTTCAACAAGTGAATTTGGGGTGGGGGGAGACAAACATTCAGTCCACCACAGGGAGGCACATGGCATGCAATGCCACTGCTGAGCTAATGGGCTGCGGACGCTGGGAGACAAACCCCACCCTACCGTCAAGGCACAGAACAAGACCCTGCAAAGAGCCCACCTCCCCCTTTGAGCCTTTCTCTGTCTTCCTTGTTTGAAACACTTATCCTTCTATTAAAAATTTTGCCATCCTTGTTTAGTTCCTAGCCTAAGCTACTTTGGATTACTTATATTCTGTGGCCCCAAATCAAATGTTATATCAATAAAAAATGGTGATATGGTGATGACAGCAGCTGCTGCTGATTTGACCTGTCTCACATGCCAGTGCTTTGCATGCGTCAAATTATATAATTTTTACAATAAACCTGTGAGATAGGTATTATTAGTGCCCTTTTACAAATAAGAAAATGGAGACTCAGAAAGATTGAGCAGCTTATTCACCAGGTTAATTAGTGGTGGAGCTGGGGCTCGAACCATTGGCCTCTGGAGCCTGAGTTCTAACCAGTGCACTATCACATAATAGCCTCCTTGTGCACACCATGGGCCCCCTAAATTCTGTAGAGAATGTGTTAAAGTTTATTTCAATGCCCCTGGAATCAAAGAAAGCCTAAAATTTTGAGTATCAACCCTTTTCTTCCAGGGCAGAAAAATTGTATTTCCAGTTTCTACAATGTATTAATTCTTACCCCTCCCCCCTTTTAAACTAAGGGAGAGGGGGTAAGAATTAATACATTAACACTTTTTCCCTCACTTATAACTGAATTCTGTTTTGCACCTTCCCTGAGCCTGTAGGTTTCCATTGGTCGCAATGAGTGATTGATAGCTTTAATTTTTAGATACATTAAACATCAAAGTGGTAGGGAAATTTATTTATCCTATTTGTTGTTCTAAAAGTAATCTAAGATTGATGAGATATAGGGAAAAAGTCAGACTTACACGGAACTGAGTTTCCCAGGGCCCCCAAGTAGGTGTATGGAATCGGGGCAGGAAAGAACCCCAAGCTTGCTGAAGAGCCCCCAGTGAGGAGAGTGCAGAAACCCAGTTACAATGCCCAGTAGGCCTTGGAATGGCCTCCTGTTTTGACAATCTTTGGGCTAAGAGTTTGATGTCCATCAATCAGAGAAAAAGAAACAGGGCCTGGAGTCTTGATTGGTTCGCGGGTCTCATGCTTACAAAATGAAGCCAGCAATGCTGATGGCTCCTCTTCTAAGTAAGTGTGCTGTCCAGTTGAGGGGCAAATCCAGTGAAGCACCTGGGGTGCCCCTGAGGAAAGCACCAGGGAAAAGTTCCTCTCTAAAATGATATCGCCTCACTCCATCACCAGAAAGTATTCCTTCTCAAATAACATGATCGATGAGCTAAATAGCTTTTAGATCATGACGGATGCATGTTGTGTGAAGAAGCCATTTGTCTGGGGTTCCAAATGAAAAGGAGGATCCATCCCCCAGAATTCCTCAAACACCAGGTGCCCTTATATGGGCCAGACTCGCCTGGAAAGGAGAACAGAGCGACTTGCCTTGTGAATCCCCCAGTGTTCACATTCTGAAAGTGTCCCATTAAATGAGTCCAAGCAGTCGCTTCTGAAATCATAAATTCCAAAAGACAATGAAAGTTGCGATCGCAAGGGGTAACAGAAGCCAAACACATTAGGAACATGTTCCTTGAGCAAAGAGCATAATTCCGGACACGCGGGAACACATGGTTTGCCTCAAACATGTTTCACTTTGTCATCGCACTGAGCGCACAGTATTTCTCTTTGGGTGCAAGAGTGATTGATTTCGTTGGGAGAATTGTTTGTAAGAACATGAAAGTTGCCAAAGCAAACACGTTGGAGGGAAGTGTGGAGAAGGGGAGTAAGAGTATTTGGAGTAGATCTGGGTTTGGGAAGTTCATGCAGAGGTGAGACAGTGAGATGTAGAACAAATAAAAACATTCTGCACACTTCATCTACATAAATTATGTTCAGAAACTCACTCCGCGAGACATTCGTTGTGCAGCTACAACGCTCCCTGGTGTGCCTCCAGAATGTGGGCGCTCAGCCAATTCTTAAGTGAATGATTTGTAACTTTTCCTCCACATAAATTAACCTATTAATATTTAGATCATCCCGATTTTAATCCACAAAAGTCCTGCAGTCATTGAAAAAAACCTATATTTGTCTTTTATAATAGAGTTCTATTACTGACTTGCATTAACATAGATTGTCTTGAGGTATGTCGACAAAGTAGAAAACATTAAGAATATTTCCTTTGATCTGTTTCTCTCCCATGAAAAAGGGAAAACTAAAAAGCTCCCTAAATAATACACAGCAGCATTTACAATTATGTGTTTGAAATGTTCCTTTTGGTCATTTACTTTACATGTAAAGTTCTGTTAGAGATGAGAATTTTTTAGCTCTTACCTGCTTATAGATATTAGCTTCTAAGAGATGTCAATTTGTTATAAAATACTCATGATACTTAGATGCTTAAGTGTGCAGTAACATCACAAACTAACAGACCGAATTTTTGTCTACTCCAATAGCATATTGTTTTCATACAGCTATTCTTAGAGAACAAAAGAACTTGTGAGAATTAACAGTAGACTATCCAGATAAACATTCTCACTGCAAAATGACATTCTAAGTACAAAATAAATAATATAAACCCAGAAAATAGAGACTTTTGAGCTGACTTGGTCCAGCACCAGTGTAGCTCTGTGTACAGGAAGGTTCTCATTACTCATGCTAAGGCACAATCTCTGTCAGCTTCCCTCTCTTGTCTTGCCACCCAGCTCGTGCCTCATGAAACAGGAGGAGGTCACTTGTATTAGTTATCTCCTGCTGCAGAACAAATTGCCCCTAAACGTAGCAGTTTAAGACAACAACCTCTCTTATCCCACAGCTTCTATGGGTCAGGAGTCTGGGCTCACCTTAGCTGGCTCCTCTTGCTCTGGTCTGTCACATGGCTGCAGGCATCTCGAGGCTTCACTGGGAAGGAATCTCTTCCTACCTCACTCACATGGCTATTGGCAGAATTCACTTCCTCACGACTGGTGGACTGAAGGTTGTTGTCCAAAGGCCTCCCCAGGTTCCTTCCCATGTGGGTTTCTCCAATGAGCATCTCATCATATGTCAACTGGCTACATCAGAACAAGCAAGCAGATGGGCAAGTTAATGGTTTTTAATAATAATCATAAACCAGAGACACCTTACAGTGGTACTTCATAGGCATATGCAGAAGACTTCGTTACTTGGATTGAAGTTTTTCAACCTAGTGGACCTTATTCACCTAACTCCAAGGGCTGGTATTTTGGAGGTTTGGGAACCAAATGGAACTACAATAGATCATTTTCAAAAAGCTTCAAAACAGCTAATCAACAGTAAAAAAAAAAAGTCACTTAGATGTCTGAATGCCAGATTTGTTCAAATATCTTGATTCTGTAAATGGGTTCTTCTTTAATTCTGTACCTGCTCTCAAAAAAAAAAAAAAAGGCCACAGGTATACTCGTAAAGTGTGAGGTGGCTAAGAAAGCTAATTCTATACACTAAGTTCTTCTAGTAGGAATAAAAACTCTCAGGTGAGTTAGCATCACAGCCTGGAATGCTGTGGCAAACTCTCTACTCCTCTCCAACTATGTCTTTTTGGTCTCTTTATCCTCTGTGGGAGGGCTTCATGGCATTGCAGAAAGTTAGTCTGCAGCATACATTGGGCAACAGGGAGACTGAAGGTAAAGAGACCAGACGGAAGAAAACATTTCAGTGGTACGGGTTCAGGGTAACAGGGCCCTAACCGATGAATTTAACAGTGGGAATGGAGAACGGAGAAAAGACAAATTTTTGCAGAGGAAGAATTGACCAGACTTGGTACATGCCTGGATGTGACATTTAATGTAATAAAGTAATAAAAAAATGATTCTAAAAGTGTTAAACCTGGGTTAATAGCAAAATGAAGAACTATGAAAAAAAGTAAAGCAGTCAAGAAGGGAAGCTAGTTAAGGAAAGATGGTTCTCTCAAAAATAAAATAGTGAATATGTCCAGAAGGTGTTGGAAATTTAGCACTGGAGCTTGGGGAAGATGTTGGGGTGAGATCTGGCGAGCACTTGAGTAAGAGAAGGCTGGATGCAAGGGCTGAGAGTGACATCCCTGTGCCTCCTCAGAATGTGTGCCCCTCTGCCCGGCGCTCCATCTTCCTCACTGGCCCCAGCTGGCCCCAGCTAGTAGTCTTACCCTCTATCCCTAATCCTCTCTATCCCACCCTTTATCAGGGTGGGAATTAACAGGCTATAGATTACTAACACCCGTCTCTAAAATCATTCTTCCTCTTCTTTCTCCTTCTCCTCCTTTTTCCTCCCAAAATTACATATTCCCATTCTGGCATCAATAAAATAGAAATTATGTTGGACAGATTAAACATACATGAACAAGTAATCACATAACTCACCCTTTTTCTGATATTTACATCCCAAATGGTTTTAGGTACTGCCAAAGAAATCTCAGAGGCTGGTGATCACAGTAGGAGGGTCTGTTGATTGCTTTACACGCTTTGGTTGACTAAGTTTGATGAGGTTCCCGTACCACGGGTGTCCAACCCGCAGCACGTGGGCTATGTGAGACCCAGAATGGCTATGAATGTGGCCCAACACAAAACTGTAAATTTACTTAAAACCTTTTTTTTGCTCATTGGTTTTTGTTAGTGTTTGTGTATTTAATGTGTGGCCCAAGACAACTCTTCTTCTTCCAGTGTGGCCCAGAGATGCCAAAAGTTTGGACTGCATGTTCATTCCCTGCTCACTGAAATTGTTCTGCTCCTTTATGCTGCTATTTTTATATATTCTATTCCCAGGCATGATTTATCTCCCTTCCGGGCTCCTCTCAAACATCACCTCCTCTGCAAAGTCTTCCCTGACCCTCCCAGACATAGCTATGTCTTTCTCTGGGATCTTATATTGGTCAGTTCCTACTTCTACTGAAGCACATCACGTAATATTTTAAGCAGTATCTATGTCTTCCTCCCTTGCCCTCAACCAGATGTCTTATTTCACTTTGTATCCACAGCACATCACACCATGCCTGAGATGGAATAGGAGCTCACTAAATGCAAGATGAATTAGTGAGTAAATGATCAAATGTAGGTCTTTGGTTTCCCTTGATTATATATTTTAGTTACAATATCAATATTCTACTGTGATCTTTATTTGTATTTTCTCTGACCTTTATGCTATTTTATGTCTATAGTGCTATATAGACCCAAGAATCTGGTAACAAATTCCCAAGTTCTGACACTTTTATCATATTTCATAAGAAGTGGTTTAGTTTGTTAGCAATTTTTCATGCATCTTACTGAAGTTTTTAATAAAAATATTTACAATTTTTTCAAAAATTTCTGTTGAAATTGTGGAAAGTAATGTGTCATAAGTTGCTTTATTTTTAAAATAATTAAAACTGTTTTCAGGAAATGGAAAAGTGAACAGAAAATTTAAGCTAATTACCAGAGATTTTCTTCCTATAACAAAACCAGATTTTTGTCAGATACCCATGATATGATTCTTCTGCTCAAGTCTCAGAATCTGTGTGGTCCCTTCTGGCTTCTTCAAACGTTCGGGAGCCCATCTATGTGAACAGGTAAATGAATGGGTGGGATAAAAGAAGTTAGTCTCCCCACATATAAATCTCCAAAAATAATAGGATGCATGTGTGTAAAAGTAGTAAACCACTAATAATATTTTGAACTCCACAATTCCTAGTGGAAATAAAATAATGAAGTAATAAAGCACTCGAGGAAAGAAACAAACACCGTGGTTAAAACACTGGCACCAGGACTCAGTTGCTCACAGTCTGGCCTGCTCACAGTGGGAATGTAGGTCGTTTCTGTGTCAGGGCCCACTCACAGACTGGCAGGCCGGATCTCAGGGTGGGGTCTGCACGAGGCCCCTGCTGCAGTTGTGCCAACTGTGGATCACGAGGGCTGAACACATTCATCCTCAATGGAGATTTTTAACAACTAACTGAAGTACTGGTTGAGTCACCCTATTCTTTGGTGAAGTAAGAGAGTTACAGCCATGTCTTGAGTTAAACATTTCACTTATAATAGTTCAAAGTTGCAAAACAGATGAGGTAAAGTGTAGAGCTTTTCTTAGAAAGAGATTAATAAGTGCTACCCTTTGGGACACTCAATACCTTTGTGCCTATACTATTTGCAAAATAAGATACACATTTCCAAGAAACAAACTAGAGCCTGGCTCTAGAAATGAGGCGCACTTTTAAACCTTCATCAGAACATATGCATGCAAGCGAGTGTTTCCTTCTAGCCATCACCATGGGAGGCCACCACCACACCAGCCACACTGTCCTTCCCCAGAATATTCTGAGAACTCTCCTTTTGTGGCCAGTTTACAAGAGATGATAAAGGGGCACTTTGGTTTTGTCAAAAAACTTCTATCTAATTTAGTCATCTGCTTTATTCACAATATTTGACTCTCAGGCACATTTGGCTAAATCAAATCCACCCTCAAATAAATAATAAAGTTTTTTAAATGAAAGGGAACATTTTTTTTGTTCCAAAAATTTTTAGCATTGGACATATTAATAGAAAAATACAAATAAAAAGGATGAGTTTTTTAAACACTGTTTATAAAATGCCTGTTGCAAGGGCAGGGCTAAACTCATTACTGTTACTAATCATGAGAAATAGACCCATGAAGGGCCTTGTAATCAGCAGAGTTCTATTAATGAGACACTCACTGAAGGATCTTTTACATTTTTTAAATTTTTTATTTTGAAATGATTATAGATTCACAGGAAGTTGCAAAATTAGTATACAGAGATCCATGCACCCTTCAACAAGCTTCCACTAATGGTGACATCTTATATACCTGCAGTATAATATCAAAACCAGGAAAGTGGTATTGTATAACTCTGTTACCTAGGGCATGGCTTAGAAGAAGACTTGTTCATGCTTCACCATTTTTACATGCATTTATTTGTGTGTGTAGTTCTATGCAATTTGATCCCATGTATAGATTTTCATGACCCCAATGGTCAAGGCACAGAACTCTTCTATCGCAAGGCACACCTTCCTGCTACCCTTTTACACATGGACCCCTCCCCCCTTTCCCTGTCCCACAGCAACCACCAATCTATTTTCTTCTCTACAGTTTTATTTCAAGAATTCATAGAAATAGAATCATCCACTGTATAGCCTTTCGATATTGACTTTTTCACTAAGCATAATGCCTTTGAATTTGTTTGTTGCACGCACCAATAGCTTGCTCCTTTTTATTGCTGAGTAGTATTCCACTGCAGAAACATGCCCGAGTTTCACCCATTGAAGGACATGTAGGTTGTTTCCTTTTGCTATTATTACAAATAAAGCTGCTATGGACATTTATGTACAGATTTTTTTCTGTGAATACACATTTCCAGTTATCTGGAATAAATGCCCTAGAGTGTGGTTCCTGGGCTGTATGGTTAGTGCCTATTTAGTTTGGTAAGTAACTGACAAACTATTTTTCAGAATGACTATACCATTTTACATTCACACCATGAGAGACCCAGTTTCTCTGTGTCCTTGCCAGCATTTGCCATATGGCCATTTTTATTTTAGATATTCTAATAGGTATGCAGTTTTTTAAATTTTCAGAAATTACTTATTCAATTTATATGACTGGCACTGTGATAATTCAGTAGGAATGACTTTTTGTCTTCACAATGTCTTCCTGAGTATGGACTCCAAGACATATTTATATTAATTTTTAGATTTAAGATTATAAAAAAGTTGCCTTCTCTACTTCAAATTTACCAATGTCCAGTAACAAGCCATCAAAACCTTACTTCACCTGGTCTCATAAATGTTCCCATGGCACAAACATGCCCATGCCTAAAAACACCCTCCTTCCCCAGCGGAGGGCGGGGGGGACCCAGCCCTGCTGGGAGCATTCTCAGTTTTAGTTGGGGTAGGAGGAGCCTAATGATGGGCCGCGCTGGTTGTCTCTGGTTGGTCACCCACAGTGTAAACTCATGAGAGAGCTGGCTTTGTGGCTGAATGCTGGGGGTGCCAGAAGGGAGTGGAACACCCATAATTCTGCAGCCTTTCTCTTTTCAACGTTAGCTGGCCTGTGCGATGACCCACAGATGGGACAAAGTACAGGCTGCTAGGTTAGTTGCAAACACTTTACTTTTAAACGGGATTCAAAGCACACTTGACAGGCTGTTGCATCAAGTACTTGTACGTTTGAGGTAGAACAAACTGGATGCAATTTACTTCCCCCCTCGAGTTCATGCCATTCTTTGTGAAGAGGCCCGAAGTACTTACTACTAGTATTAGGGGCTGAAATGGCAAATAGAAAATAGAATCCAATTACAAAAGTAGCTTGTGGCTTCTGCTCTGCTTACACTTACCCACAATTACATCTTGAAAATCGTGTACCTAATAGTTGCTATGGTAAAATATTACATCATATTTATTTACCTACTTGTAATCATAAAGTTACCTCTGCTGTTTGATAATGTGGTTTTGTGGGGTGGAGTTTTGGGAGAAGGGGGTATTTATTTTTAATTTAATTTTGTTTGTTTTAAACTGAGTGGTTATCCAATGTCTTCCTATCCTTCTTGACCTACATAAATTGACTTACCATTTATATTGTGTTATAAATAGGAGTTTGAGCAAATGAATTTCCAAAACATACTGATGAATAAAAGAACAAAAGACTATTAATACACTGTATGATTCCATTCATATGAAGTTCACAGGCATTAAAAATAATCTGTGGTGACAGAAATGAGAACAGTGGTTGGCTGGAGGGGATATGGGGGTGTTTTCTGGGGTGTTCGAACTGTTCAATGACTTCATCTAAGAAAGGGTACACAGGTATACGTATATGTACAGTTCATCAAGTTGTGTGCATAGGAGTTGAGCACCTTACTAAGTTATTCTTTAATATTTAAATTAGCAACTAAAATGAGAAATAAGAGGTTTGATAATAAAAATCACAGAACTTTGGTTTTTTACCTTAAAGTTTCCAGGATTTTTTAAATTTTGAAAATTATAGTTTTCCCCAGTGCAAATGAACACTCTCATTTCTTTCCTCTGCTCTGCCTCATCCCAGCTTCTTAGTTAGATTTATGTTGCAATGCCATGCATATTATAACTGTTAAACTAAAATATTGTGAAGCAGGGTGTGGAAGCAATAAAATTCAAAGGTCAGTTTAGGCCTTTAAAAATTCCATGACACTTTTCACTGCCATGACATGTTTCATTACTTTTTTTTTGAAGTTTGGATCCTAGGAATTTTGCATACTGTGAGTTGACATTTAGTTAATAGCATCTTTTGCTGAGGTTCCATTTCTAAATTAACAGGATCAAGAACAGTGACCTGATGATATTTGTTTGTACATTTGGCTCTTTTCCAAAAAGAGGGATTAGGGCAACACAAAATTAGAAAGAAAGAGAGGAGATCAAACCCTCTTAGTCACCTCTGAGAGCAAAATGTGTTTCAAACTTTTGTGAAAATACCAGATACCACCCTGTTACCAAGAAAATGAACAAACAACCCCACACACATACACAAAATCTGTAGTTGCAATATGTCTGCTATCTCTCATTTCTGTCTCTTGCTTCCCTAATGTCTTGTGTCTTGGTTCCCTCCTCCTAAGCCAAGAAAAAGATGAAATCTACCTATATCTACACATCCACAATGGGGATAATAAAATCAACAACTTTCTTCAGGAATTGAACCAAGTCAGGTTTAACTTAAGACATATTTGGGGAAAGAAAAAGGCTGAGGAGTATAGTAAGAATTTATCTCTAGACACACAGTAGGTGCTCAATACACATTTCTTTAAAAGACATGACAAAAAGTACAAATTTTTTATGCAAGTGAAGAACTCCTCCAGCAAAGTGTGGTACCCAAACAGTGGTCACCCAAGACTGCCGTTCCCAGATGCTTGACTTGGAAATTCCATGTTTTAAAAGGGGCGGGAGGTGGGGGGAGGTGGAGGGTTTAATACCAAGCTACACATAGACAATGTGAGAAATACCGAGGAAGCAGATGGGAAAAAATTATCAGGCCTACCGAATGCAAAGGGGTGCTTTCTAAGGTGGGAAGAGGAAACTTGGGAGCCCCTTTCCGCTGGGCTGCCCCCAACCTCCCCGCTGTGTTGCGAGCCCCAACGCTGCTGGCTTGGCTTTCAGCCTGGGAGCAGAGCGCAGGGCCCGCGGGCGGGTGGGAAAGGAGGGCCTGGCGACAGGTGGGGAGGTGGCAGACTTTTGTCTGGAGGAAGGAAATCGGCTGCGCTGAAAGGGCGGAAAGCAGTCGTGCCTAAGACTGGGGTCTGCGGGGTCCTGGCGTTTGCGCCATCGCCCCGGGCTCCTCTAATTAGAGAAGGGATGCGGGGTGGCTCTAGTTCCCAAATGTTTTAATCGAGCCTCTTTTCAATGGCCAGGGATAAATGTAGCCACTGTTACTCTGTGCTGAATGCGTCGCAAAACAGCCCCGCCCGGCCCCCGGGGTGGCCATTCAGGCCTCTTTTCACTGCCTCTGAGAGTTTCAGTCCCTGGGCCTAGGGACACTCCGGAGCGCTCCTAATTAGTCTAATTAGAAAGGTGGATTGATAGATGGAAAGGAGACAGAGCGGGTAGGAAGATGCTCAGTGCTGCCAATCTCGGTTGGGTTGCCGCTTATTCTCTCCGGAAAGAAAAGGCCGCAAAGGAGTGGATCCGGAGCCCGCCCGCCCGCGCGAAGGCTCGGCTTCTGCCAGATCCACGGCCGGGGCGGTCTTGACCCCGCGCTTCCCGCCCACAGCTGAGACCTGGCCGCGGGCACCTCCCGCTCCTCCGGGGAGCGTCTCCGGGCCGCGGCCTGCGGAGCCCAGCGGGAAGGACGGGAAGGACGGACTGTGGACGAGAGGCGCAGGGGTCCCTCCCGGGCCTGGCGTCTCTGCCCGTCACAGGCCCGCGGCCGCAGGTTCCTCACTCTGCAAGTCTTGCGGAGGCGCGGCCCGGACAGCACTGCAGCTGAAAGATCGCTGCGGGGCCGTGTGTCCAGCCACGCCACGTGGCCACTCCCTGCGACCTCCTTGTCACTGGCTTTGCTTGCTGTCAGCGTAGCTCCTCATCCCAATACAGTCAAAACCCCCAAGAAGAAAAAAGTACTTTGGTTTGGGGAGGAGGCCTTAGCTGCGTGCGGCTTCGGTGGCGCGTCTGAGAGGTTTCCGTGCCCCCGTCCTGGAGCAGGCCCCCGCCCACGCCACCGCCCTCGGGGTTTCGGCGCGCTCCGAGGCCGCGCGCCGGTCCTCGGCGCAGAGAGGCCCGGCCCAGCGCATTCCAGCTCCCGTCGCTGCCCGCGGGAGGCGGGGAAGGGATCAGCGCGGGTGGCTTCAAGAACACTGAACCTTTAATTGGGCTATAAATCAGACAGGGGAGTGCGGTGGAGTTTGTGCAGGTGTAAAAACAGAGGGGAAAGCCCAGGCTGAGCAGCCAAAGCGCCCGGCAGGTCAGAACCTCCAGCGACTAACATCTTGATAAGTCCGCTGACAACAAAATAAACAGTGGAGAGGGTCGCGGGAGGCGGGAGCGGGGTCCCCCGCGGCCGGCGCAGCAACACAGTGACCGTCTAGTAGAAGGCAGGCCTCTCTTAGCTTTCTGTTCGGGGCTTTTGGGGGTGGGGAGTGCGGGGGTGGATAGGAAGGAGAAGCAACATTATCTGTACCCCCTTTTCTCCCTCTTGCTTTCAGCATCGCGTCCCGGTGGACAGATGACTGTCAGCTGGTGAAGGTTTGGGAAATGCACGCTGCCTCGCACGCCCCGCGACCCCCGGGCGCCTGAGCTGTGGGCGACCCAGGGCCGGCCCACGGAGCACCGGACGCTTGGCCCTCGGCAAGGGACGACGGGCCCCAACTCCCCGCCCCCTCCCGGACCTAGTTCCACCGACAGACAGACCAAGGGCTCCTGCTTCATTTTAGGGGCTGACGTTGGAAAAACATTGCTGCGCCCCTAGCCCAAGGAAGTAACACTCCAAGTAGAAAGGGCGATCAAAAATTAATTCGGTGCACTCCTCGGGAGGAAAACTCTTTCAAATCCCTATCTAGACGTTGGCACAAGCAGCAAACGGATTCACAGACAAAGGAAAACAATACAAGTCTCGTTAGATCATTTTTCTGGACATTGTTTAAGGTCTGAAAGGGACCAAATCGTTTCAAAATGTTGCCAGTAAAAAATATCCTATGTGGAATGCAACTAATCCTTTTAGGTTCCTGTCAACTGTTTCCACAAAAGGAATCCGATTTTTCAAATCAAAGATCCAAAAGTCTTTGGGGAGAGATTTATTACATGCCAGAGCTTTAGTTACAGAATAGAGTTACAATAACAACTTGCACCCACCAACTCCCTAAAATAAGGGATTCCCATCCCACAAATTCTCAGGACGTGTGGGGGGGCGGTTTGCTGGATTTCTGCTCTGTATGCAGATGGATGGCAGAAGAGGGAGGGAAAGGGGAGGAAGGCAAAGAAATATTAAATTCCTTAAATAGAAAAACAGAACACAGAGCTTCTCAGCATTTTATTTTTGTCCTCTGTACCCCTAGTTACTTTTGAAGAAGAAAACAAACCTGATGACTCACCCACAATCCCTTGGTGATAACAACTTAAAGATGAGGTTAATGCTTGAACTGAATACTGGAAAACTCTTGGGTGCCCATGCAAACCTCACCCCCCCACCCCCACCCCATGGTCCCAAACCTGGGCTGTTTGTATACTACTGATGTTTCTACAATTTATGCAAGTTGAAAATATTTACCTCAAAGTTTATAAAAGACTACAAGGAAAATAATACCGCGATTTATTTTTCAGTTTTCTTTATTTGTAATAAAATGTTTAAGTAGGGAAAAAAGCACCGTAAGATTTTTCACTGTGCCTCTATATCTAACGCTTCACAAACTCATGTGAACACAAACGCATTCCAGGGAGGTCGCAGTCTCGGTTCACAGGAGTACGCGCATTTTGTGATAGGCCTGATCACTCTCCCCCAGCTTCACAGTCTTCACAGAGAAGAACTGGTGACTATTAGGTAACTATAGCAAAAGGGCTGGGAAGAAAATTCAAATGCACACTTCTCTGTGCAGAGCTGTTTGACGCTGAGTTATCTCCATGCCACATGGGCACCTGAGTGCTTTAGGCATTTTGTGAGTCAGCTGGCACACTGGAAATACATTGATGAGAGGCAGACAGCTTCAATCCAGTTTGCAGGCCACTGATATTTTTCAAGTGGCTCTGTGAAGTGGACACATGGAAAAAGTACCTTGCCGGCCTTCCCACCACCCCACTGTCTCCTGCCCGCTCCTCTCGCCCCACGAGTGTCTGCCTGTCATTGGAGGCAACTCATCGGCCAGGATTCTTTTCATTTGTTCTTACAGTTAAAGCAGGAATAAGAAGATTTGCAATGTAGCAGGTGCTCAATAAATACTGCAGACTAATCCCACTTTTCAAAGCTTAGAGGTTAAGGAGATGACTGGTCAGCAGAAAAAAAGAAATAGAGCAAGAGACTAGAAGAGGGGCTTTACAGCACCATTGGTTTGTTTATTTTAGAAGGAAGGAGAAAGTTATCTGTCCAAATACACATCTGGCTGAAGTAAGAGAAAACACAATGCTATATCTTTTTTCCTCACTATTTCTAAAAAAAGGGTAAGTAGCCATTTATTTCATAGATGGGGTGGGAATTTGGAAGAAAGATGAATTTTTACATAGATAGAGCCAAAGATTTTTCTTAACTAAGTTAAGGATGTGGGTATATCCCAAAGTCTAGAAGCTTTTTATTTTTATTCCCTGGAAGAATAAGGATGTGGGACAGGAGCCACGCAGGAGTCCTCACCCTGGACACCCGTGCAGGCTCTGTGTTTCCAGAGCATCGTCACTGAATGGTCTTCTTTGGGTCTCACAACCTATGTCCACACTCCCCAAAACTATAAATGAGTGTGAAAAGGGATCTCGCATTTAATTTCAGCCTAGTCTTATTTCTTCAGCTGTGGGCTTTGGAGAATGTCTTTGGCTTGTGATTATTTTTTTCCCTCTCCATAGTCCAACATTGAACAGAACATAATCTTTTCACAGTCATTTTCATATACATCAAACTCTGCATAAAAAATACAAATAGAAATAGAGAAGCAAGTTATTTTTCATTCATGATAACTCTTCATCGTTGACTTTTCAGAAAATGTGTGACATCCCTTTATTGCTGAAAATATCTGCCTTTTAGTTATATTAATGGGAATTCCTAAGCAAGCATGCAAAGAAGCTTCTGCTTTCTGCCATAACTAATATCTGCCCCTCTCTTTCTTTGCCAGTCTGTTATCAACCCATACTAGTTGCAAACGAGAGAGAATCCTAGTTTGTGCCTGTCTGGCTGCCTCTGAGACAGACAGACCCAGGCCAGGCTCCCCAGTCTCAGGTCCGGCCTCCAGCCCTGGAGTCTTCCTCCTCCACTGGTGCTCAATGGATACGCACTCCCGGGCCTGTGGATGCGTTTCTCATAGCTTGCATTCTGCTTCACAGACTAGGTAGACTCTCTTTAACTCCAGCATCCTATGTCCAGGGACACACCCTATCTTGAACAACAGAGTCACCCTCAGGAGTAAAAATATCTTTTCAGAACTACTCCTCATTTCAAATTCTGAATTAGAATTTTCCAGGTCCTCTAAATACAGCTCCTGATATTAATTGACTGCTTTTAGTTCTTGAATGGGTTTTTTGTTGTCTTTTATAGTCTAGAATTTAAAAAAAAAACTTTTCCTGATATTTAAGAAAAACTACTCTTCCTCTAAAAAAATCAGTATTTTCTGGCATTAATCACTGCCCCTTGCGGGGGTGGAAATCACCATGAACACTTTTGCAGGCGGTCTTCGGATATCAGTCAGGTGCACAGACTCCAGCCCGGATGTCCTCAGAAGAGACGAAAAGCACTGGCCCCAGCACCTGCCTGAGGGAGCTGGGTTTCAGTGAGGCTTCTGTGGCAATGCGCAAGGAGGGGCTCTTCACACCAAGGGATGTGATTCCAGCAGGTGGTCTGGAATTCCCTCCCCATGTAAGCACTTTTAGGAAGACTTCTGGCTGGGCAGGTCGAGCTCTGATTGCACCTGGGGGCTCCGGTGCAGTGGATCCACTGTGCAAGGGCTAACAGGACCCACTCAAGCCACAGCACACCAGCTGTTCAAGAACAGTGAAATGCTCGAGAGGGTGTCTGGAGGGAGGGTGGGCACATGTGCAGAAAAAGGATTTGCTTTCTCACGAAATGTTAAATTAGTTGATCTGACACTTAATATTTTTTTCCCCCATGGGAAGGAGGTGACCCTAGGTCTAGTTATAAAGACCTGCTTAGCAGTTTAGCAAAAAGTTCTGCCAGTTTGGCAGATTTTGACCATTAAAAATCAATGAGAGCAGAAGAAATGGACAAATAGTGAAAAGGTAAACCGTGTGTGTGTGTGTGTGTGTGTGTGTGTGTGTGTGTGTGTGTGAGAGTGATGTTTTAAAAAAACTGCTGCTGGAAAAAAATTTGGAAAAGGGACGCTAAGAGAGTATCATATGTAACTAGGTGGAGGAAGCTGACACATCCAAAATTACTAGCTACAGATTCCAAATGCATCTAAAACAAGGAGCTAGGGGACCACTGGGAAGCCCTGAGTAGATGGCAGGGAGGAGGGTCTAGCAAGTTTCCAAGACAAACGTGTTTAAGAAATAAATGACTCAGTGATCTCTAAGGCAATTGCCCTATCACCGTGGGTGCTTAATAAATCACAATGATGGCAACAAAGTGGCAGTGTAATGTGATGGAAATAAAATAGCTGGGACACTAGGCTAGTCACTTAATATCTTTTGAGCCTTGATATCTTTATTTGTAAAATGGAGTCAATAATAATTCTTGTCTTCTCTATCTCAAAGTGTAGTTGAGAAAGATATTAGTGAAAGCCCCTCTAAAAAGTTAACATGTGCCGAGAGGAGTGGCTGGAACACACAGGAAGGGTTCCTGTGGTGCTGGCCACATCTGCTTCTTGGTCTGATGCTGGTTTGCATGCATGTGTTCACTTTGTGAAAAGGGGGTGAAATCTGTGCACTTTTCTGTATGCATGTTATACTTTCTTGCAATGTTTATTTAAAAGTCAGAGTAGCTCACGAGAGTTTTTAAAGTTAGAATGATGACGAGAAGGACAAGGAAAATTATAAATGTGGATCTGAGCTCACAATCTACATTCATTTCCCTTCCTACCCATCTTAGCACACCTGTAGACTCAGGACTCGAAAAGGAACCAGTAACAGTAATCAGTTGTTTTCTCTGTGTGTGTTTCGGTTGTTACTGAATCGTATTTTCCTGGTAAAGAAGCAGGAGGAATGAACCAGGAAGTTCCTTGCATGCCAGAAGGGTCAACAATAAAAAGCAAAGAGCCCAAGCTGTTCACATCAAGGGGAAGATGTGATTAGAGAGATGTAACATGCAAAGAAATTATCTGAAAAGTGAATTCAGTTGGGAGAGCATGAGCCCCAAAGAGCCCTGAGCAGCTGGTCATGATCAGATTCTCCGTCTTTCTGTCAAATGTAATCGTATCCGAGTTGGCAGGGTATTTATTGCCAAAGTCGAAGGGCCAGATTTTACACTAAACATATTTACACATTTACATTTGTGGCCCTATAAACACTCCACGTTCCACTGGCCGTGACATCAAACACATTTACCAACAAAAAGCATATGCCTAATTACAAAATCACAGGGGAGTGGGGAGGCAAGTGGCAGCTGATGGGCAGTGAGTGTGCACGCCTGCGTGTGCACGAGTCACCAGATGCGACTCCAGGCCACTGGGACAGACGAGAATGGATGCCGACAATGCTGGGCCCTCTTCACGTGGCCTCTGCTCCCCAGGCCCGTCCTTGCCTGGTTCGGTTCTAAAGCGGGAAGGGGAACCCTGGCATTTCAATTAGACCCCAAGTGACCCCCTGGAGGAGCCCACAGATACCAGGGTGGCTCCCAGGCACATTTCTGATGTGGATTGAGTTTGATGCTGTTATGACCCTTAAGCTACCCAACCCCAAATGACTTTTCTGTCAGTAATAAAAACAGGTGTGAGCAAAATGTGTAGCCAAGCAGAGAATTTTAAAACTAAAACTAGAATCCTTAATTCCTGGCTTTGGGTAGTAAGATCAGATCCCTACCCATCAATAGCAGTTGTAATAACACCGTTAGTTGCTCCAAGCTTGGTCCTCAGTCGAGCGAGGAAACCAGAGCCACCAGGGCCACAGAAAGGGAAACAAAACCGGCACAACCACTGGCCTCAAACAGTCTTTAACAAATGACACAGGCTGGTGTTCCATCAAAATAATCACCTTCCATCAGAGTAACCACCTCCCTCAGCTCCCTCAGAGGACGGACAGGCTGCGGGAAGAAATGGAAAAAAATAAAAACTGTGAAGGGCAGAAGTCTTTCTCCCAAATGAATGCTTACAACATTTGCTGTAAGGTTTTTGATAATAAATATACCCAAAATTTTAGTTCCATCAGCAGAAAGTGTGGGCAGGAAAGGGCCCCGAGCAGGGCACGGGGAAGGAGAGATGTGCAAACAGACGGGTATCTGAGTGTGTAAAGTCAGGGAGAAAACGGGTCCTCACATTCTCCCTTCCCCTACCCAGTTTTCCTTTTTTCTTTTGTTTCTCTCTCTCTCTCTCTCTCTTTTGCTTTTAAGAGGAAGGGAAGTGGTTCTTACATAAATGCAGGGCCTAGGGATGAAGAGTAAACACCGTGTTGAGCAGAAGCGCTAGCTTATTTTAAAGAAATAAAATAATTACCCGATAGAGAAAAAAGAAACCAACCAAGAAACAATCTAAGGTCATGACACCATGTGTGGTACAAGGAGCAATTCAGCCCATAAGGGCTTCATTACCCCAGCAATAGATAACATTTGGCTAAATCTAGCTGCAGATTAAATCTCCGCGGCACCGCAGAGCCCTGAATGGGGAGGCTCCTTTTTGTGTGGTCCTTCTCCGGGACCTGCCCCAACCATTAGCCCCGATAGATCCGTCTCCCTATTAACTGCAATTCCCTCCCAACTGTGCTTCGGTCATTTGTCTCCAGGCTCTACGGGGGCGTTTGATGAGCAGAGAAACGAGGAGAAGGGGAGAAAAGCGTCGGGTTAATGAGTTGTAGCAAATCCACACTTTGTAGTTGGGAGGAGGAGAGCTGGTGGCCAATGTTTGTCCAACTGGTTTATTTTTCGAGACCCAGCCTATTGAGGAAGGCTTGTTCAAGCAGGCTTCATCCTTACAAACACACAAACATCCTTCTGTTTGCCTTCAAAGAAAAGGGGACCAGAGCTGAATTTGCATGCGAATGCGGGGGCCCCCGGGAGGAGACGTCCCTGCCCATCAAAGGCCACGGTAGCCGGGCAGTCTTTGTTCCAGCACCTGCTCACCCTGCGTTCCGGCCTTTGCGGGATCCACGGCCCACCGCGCCCTCCTTGACTCCCCAAGGCCCTCGCCCCTCAGCCCGGAGCCCACTCCTGTCACAGCCCACGGGCCACCCAGCCCTGGCATCTCCTCTAACCGCTGGCCAGGCCGGAACAGCCAGCAAAGCTGACCGCAGAACCGCAACCCGGGAGACTGGAGCAGCTGGACTCAAAAGGACCCAAAAATCGAGACTTAGGCAGGCAGGTCAAGTTTACTTTTTCTCACGGCTCAGGGCTGGAGGAGCGCCGGCGGGCTCTCCAGCCAGCGCGGAAGAAGCAGGATTGGAACTGCGGTCCCGGGCCGGAGCGAGGCTGGGTCACCCAGCGCCTACCTGCCATTCCCTTCAAGGTGCTGACAGCCTGGGAAGTGGGGCCCCTCCCGGCACATTTTTAAAGATGCGGGAATCTGAACACAAAGAGATTGGCCAGGAATCCCTGCTTTCAGGACATCCAAGCCTCATGCAAATAATCACACACACGTGACTGTTCTTTCACGCTCTCTCCACCACCGCTTCCGATGGAAGCGTCAGATCTGTGTTGCAGGAGGCTGCGAGGGGGCCAGCAGTGCCCGCGCAGTTTGGGTTCCGCCCGCTAATGCCTCTCCACGCCGGTGGCATCGGATGTCTGCCGTTGCAATGTCTCCTCTCCCTTATTTGGGCTAGAATAAAAGTAATTTTTGCATATAACTAGAATAAAAGATTCTCGTCTAATGATACTTCAACTTGCATCTATATATTTACTGTTAAGTTTGAGGGTGAATGGGTTTAAACTCATTTAATCTCTTCCGAACATGTCTCCTTATTTTTTTAATTTTTTATTTATTGATTGTAGAGAGAGAGAGAAAAAACACTGATTTGTTGTTTCACTTACTGATGCACACTCACTGGTTGTTTCTGGTACAAGCCCCGACCAGGGCAACCCTGGTGTGCTGAACGATGCTGTACTCAACCGAACTCCCCAGCCTGGGAACTTCCAAACATTTCATAGGAGGGGAAAAAAGGAACTTAATTTTGAGGCTGTGAGTCAGTTTCTTCCTCCCTAAAAATAAAGGAGGGGACAGGATGTCAGGAGTGCCTGTCGCTGCAACACACCGGCCTACATTTCAGTCTTCAGTAATCTGCCGGGTTCAGTCTGCAGATCTGCACACGTGGACCTGCCCAGGTGCTCACAGCACAATGAACAGGTTCTACCTCCTCCGCAACTCACTGGTCCTAAGTATTTGGATGTCTTGGTTTTATCTGAGCCCACATTAATATCTGTATTCATCAAAACTACAGTCTCCCTTTTTTTTCAAGGTCTACAAGTTACCTTTAACAAGTAGTCTAATGAAAACACATAGAATCAGAAAAAAATGTTTTAAATAATCTAAAATGTATAAATATAATTAGTTCCATAAACACCTGATGCATTTTCATTTTTATTGCACTAGAATTTTGATGTTTGCCTTTTAGGATAAAAACTTCCTTATGCAATTACTGGAATCTCTTCTCTGGAGAAAATACTAGCTTTAATACCAAAACTTTCCAATACAACTTATTTTGTGTATGTGAGCATTTTCTTATTCAGGACTTTAAAGCTATTTAAAGCTGATGATCACACCTATTAAAAATTTACAACTAAAAATTGCCTATTTACTTGTGTTGCTGTTATTATATAATACCACATTGTAGAGCTTTTAACAGATATTCACAATATTGTGCTCAAATGTCAGTAGAAATTGCTTGAAGTGGAAAGCTCAAAAAATAAAAAGTTCTGTACAATTATCCTAAAGTAACTGTAGCTTTCATTTTAAATAGAGTTAATGCTCATCAAAATGGCATGAAATTAGATTTGAAAATGTATACCAAAGTTACTTCTTTTATTTGTATTTATTTTTTAAAAAACTTCTGAACTCCTATAATAATGCTTTTGTTAAATTCTGTTTGAAAAAAAATCTGTTTGAAAATATTTGCCTTTCTATAATGGGTTCCTTCTCTCACACAGAAGCTTTTATTAACAGAAAGAAAATTAACTAAGAGGATGACTAAAACCAATTCTTTTGGTGGATTTTCTTTGAAAATTAAGCATTTTATTTCTGAAAAAGTGTAAAAATCTTACATTAGAATAGTACAACAATTGTCAGTAAAATTTACAATACTCCTTGTAAAGAATATGCAGTAAGTACAAAATAAAAATTCCGCATGTCTATTATGATACAAAACACAGGTTAAAATAAGAAATAATTTTGACTTTTTTCCTTGTGTAAACGCGTTAATCGTTTTTTTTCCTTTTCATGAAAAAGTACACCAGACAAGTGTCCTCAAATAAAAATTCCTGCTTTGCTGACATTCTTCAGGGCCTTTACTATTTTTGTGTTCGTCTTTTGAACACAGATTATTTTGTCTTTTTAACGCCTGGACCTGAGAATAGACCTCGAAAAGGCTTAGAATTTTTAAGCGTTTCGCAAAGACGAGGACGCCACTGCGCCCGGACAGGGCGGCCCGCACCGGCGCCTCCGCTCCCGCCCGGGGCCGCGGCTGCAGCTCCCGGCGACTCGGCACGCACCGAGCGGCCGCCGCACGCAGTCTCGTCCGAGGGTCCGCAGCGGCCGAGCGTGAGGCCCGGAGCGGACACGACACCCCACCACCGAGATGCAGAAAGGAGCGGGAGTCCTACCTTCCGTTTCTCGAGCGCGCAACAGAGCGCCCTTAACCATTTGAAATCCTAGCGGTAAAGTTCTCGACACCGGGCAGGGCGGTCCCCTGGTGCAGGGTCCCCAGGGCGGCCGACGAGGACACGGAGGAGGCGGCGGCGGCGGCTGCGGCCACCAGGGAGCGAGTGAGCGCGGCCGCCGGGCCCACGGCCGCCTGAGCCGCGCAGCCGCCGGGTCCCGGCGCGGGCGCCGCCGCGGGCGAGGGGGACGGCGGGGCCTGCGCGGCGGCGGCGGCGGCCTGGGCGGCGGCGGCGGCGGCGGGGCCCAGGCTGCCCCCGATGATGCTCTCAATGGAGAAGGGCGAGCGCGCCAGGGCCGCCGCGCCCGGGCCGCCCGCCTTGGCCGCGGAGGCCTGCAGAGGCCCGGGCAGGGCGGCGCCGAGGGGAGGCGGCCGGTAGCCGAAGGCGGTCCGGGCCAGCTCGGCGGCCGCGCCGTGCGGCGCGGGGGGCGGCGGGGGCGAATGCGGGTGGAAGGCGGCGGCGGCGGCCGCGGCGGCGGCGAAGAGCGCGGAGGGCGGCGCGTAGGGCGGCAGCTGCAGGCCGTAGCTGCAGGCGTAGGGGCCGTAGCCGTAGGCGTGCGGCGGCGGCGGCGGCGGCGGCGGCGGCGGCGGCGGCGCGGGCGGGAAGAGCGCGGCGGCGGCCGCCGGGTCGCCCGCGCCCCCCACGCCGCCGGCGCCGCGCAGCAGCAGCGACTCGGCGGCCGCGGCGTTGGGCGGGAGCAGCGGCTGCCGCTTGAAGCGCTTCCTCCGGCGCAGGAAGCTGCCGTTGTCGAACATGTCGGCGGACTCGGGGTCCAGCGTCCAGTAGTTGCCTTTGCCGGGGTTGCCGGGCTCGCGGGGGATCTTGACGAAGCAGTCGTTGAGCGAGAGGTTGTGGCGGATGCTGTTCTGCCAGGCGGGGAACTTCTCCCGGTAGTAGGGGAAGCGGCCGCTGATGAACTCGCAGATCTCGCTCAGCGTCAGCCGCTTCTTGGGGCTCTGCAGGATGGCCATGGTGATGAGCGCGATGTACGAGTAGGGCGGCTTCACCAGCGGGTTCTTGGCGCCGCCGCCCGCGCTCCCGCCGCCGCCCGCGCTCCCGCCCCCGCCGGCCCCGGCCCCCGCCGCCGGGGCTGGGCCGGGGGGCGCCGGGGAGCCCCCAGTCTGCGGGGCCAGCAGGATGTCATCGTCGTCGTCCTCCTCCTCCAGGTCCTCTAGCTCGTCCTCGCCGGCGTACGAGCGCCGCCGCCGCCGCTGCGCGGGGACATCCAGCCGGGGCCCGCCGCCGCCCTCGTCGTCCTCCTCTTCCTCATCCTCTTCGTCCTCGCCCTCCCCCACCACGTCGATATCTGTCTCCTCGGCGAGGCCGGAGGCATCGGACATCTCCGTGCTCAGGGTCATAGCTGTCGCGCTGGGACGTTGCGGCGGCGCATAAGGGCGCCGGACTCCGGGCTCCCGCCGCGCCCCAGCCCGGGTCCCGGGCGGAGGGCCCGGCCCCGGGGCGCCACGCTGGGGGCGCGGCCGCTGCTCAGGCGGAGCTCGGGGCTGCCCTGCGGTGGCCCAGGCTTTGCACTGCGAGTTTGTAACTCCTGCGCCGCCGCCGCAGTTGCCCCGCAGTCTCTGCGCCCCCTTGGCTTCCCGCGCACCCGGCCGAGGCGGAGGACTTGACCTTCCTCTCTCCGGGAGCCACAGGCCGGGTCACTGGAAGAGGGGGTGACAGGACCCTGGGTGAGCAAGTCTGAGCGTCGGAGCGCCCGGGAGGGTGCGAGACCGGTGAGAGTCTGGGGACAGAGCTCGGCGAGGCGAGGGGCTGAGACCAGGAGAGGGCGGGCCTTCGCGAGGCTTATAGCAGAAGGAGGCCTGTCACATGGTGTGCACGTCAGAGCGCTACCGAGGGACGGGAAAGAAAGGATAGGAAATCAGCCTTGCTCTGGAGAAAAAGTTCATCCAGAGGAGGGAGCAGGAACTGAGAAGAGGCAACAGGACTCCACCATTCCTTGCCAAAAGGGCTGAGACCTGAATTACGCACTGGCCCGCGGTGGTGGATCCAAGGCACAAGTTCGAGTTCCCGGCCTCTTTTCTCTGCTGTTGGCCTTCAGACCGTAACTTCAGAAGCAGCCCCTTGACGCGGCGGACTGACCGCTGCGAGGCCCGGAGGAGCCGTCCAGCCGGGCAAGACGACACCCCGCCGCCTGAGGTGGTCTCTGGGGAATGGCCAGGAGGTCTGTCGGATTGTCCCCTCTCCTCTAGATGGGGCAGGTGGCTCCGCATCGGATCTGATGGGAATCCCCACTCCACCCCCGTTTAAGCACAATAATTGTTTATTGACCTTTTAACCCGTCTCTTTTGGTTCTTCCCGAAAGACGTTTGTTTTCTACCATCTGTTAATAAAAACGCCGTTAGGCTGGCGTTTTAGTCACTTATCTGCAATTGAATGGCCTAGAAACTTAACGGGTAAATTAAGCCACTCTAATGAGAGGATCTGAAAATTTTCATGACTATAAAGAAAGCAACGATTGAATGTAGAGAACAAATAGAAACACATTGAAAACCAAAATACCCACAAAAAATTGCACCTAGAAACGATCCCCAAAAGTTAAATTTTTCACAATGGGGTAAGGTGCTCTATAGTTACGAGTGAGAGGAACATGCTAATCGACACTTCACAGTCATCTCCAAATACTTGAATTGCTACAGTGTGTACACACGTCTGCACTCAGGCGGGCTTAGTAATAGAAACTACAATGATAAGTAAAACGTTTCAGACCCGGTTTTCAAATGGTTTTGGGCCCTGATGAGTGTGGCTCAGTTGGCTGGGCACCTTCCAGCAAAGCCCAAGGTCGCCGGGTGATTCCCGGTCAGGGCACGTGCCTGGGTTGTGGTCCCGCCCCCGCGCAACCGGCCACGTTTCTCTCCCTCTCTTCCTCCTTCCTTCCCCTTTCTTTAAAAACAGATAAATAAGTAAAGCCTTAAAAAATAAGTAAATGTTTTCTTGAAAATTCACTGAATATTTCCAACAGCTACTGGTAAAACGAAACAAAGGCGTCTTGTTTTTCTTCAAGTAAGATTCGAGTTCTGGTCACCTCGATTCTTCTTTTCGGGTGACAGACAAGTTAGTGGAAATAACTCAAACATGACTCTATTTTAAGTGTACTTGGGTTTGTCACGAATTCTAATTATTTTGGCTAGTAAAAAGTCCTGATAGCTGTGGAATTCATACTCACATAGCCATACCTATCAGATTTTGGCATTTCCTAAAACACTTCTCCTTCAAAGGGAGGTGTACTTGCCTAAAACTGTAGCTCGCCCATTGAAACACGACCACTTGATGAGAACTGAGAGTCAAAATTCAGTGGCTCTCTGCAGGAACATTCATCAGCTGCCCCTGTGGATGCCGTTTTATGGACCAAGTACTTTCCACATTCTGAAACGTTTCATTATTCCCCTTATCAATCACAGAGCCTCAAAAATAAACCATTCCCCCATGTAAGACTTGTTTTAAAAATCGAGTTTTTGTTGCTGAGAACGACTACCAACCAGTTACACTTACAAATGACCCATAAAGTTCATCATAGATTTGAAAGATCTATGAGAATGTCTCAAAGTTCTAAATAAATTATTTTTCATTTACTCTCGTTTGATATATGGCTGAACCATTTAATTATTGTAATTGGTTCAGGATTAACCTGAGCCAACATTAATCAGCACTATTAATCAGGCATTACATTGCTTTGTTGATGTAGCCAGGAGTCCTTACCAACGAATTCACTTTTACATTTGAAAGTTTAAGTTTTGTAAGTACTGCTCAATCGGTGTCTAAATAAACACCATGATTTTCGTTGGACTCGGGATTGGTGTGCGGCGAAGTATTTAACCATGAGACGGAGAGGAAGAGTTTGTTCGCCGACCATTAGCTACATCAGATGATCAGCTGCAGCCCTCATTCCATTGTTGCCACCGCCCTGAACTTGTCTGGCGGAGCAGGGCACGGTGACTGACCTGGCGTTCCGTTTGTAACTGACTGCAGGTCCCTCCCCAAAGGGTTAAAGGGCTGTTCCCTGGGAAAAAAATGTTTTTTTAAACGTGGCGAATTATCTTCTCGCCATTCAGGGGAAAGTGTTAGGATTTACTGAAGGTCAGAGCAGCGGATCAACCCAGGAGAACCGCTGCAGGGACAGTGTTAACAGAGACTTCGGTGAGCTTTACTAAAGCCCCGCGTTGGGTCAGCCCGCGTGCTTTGTTTGTTTTAGTTAACCTGCACATTTGTATGTGATTTCCAGCTCTGCGCTCGTAAAATTTCCCGAGTGTCGGAGCCCAAGCATTTCATTTCTCCAGCGTCCCCCTTTAGTCGCCTTCATCCCCTCACCCCACCCCCTCCCTCCCTAAAGTGCACCCAGGTCTCTGCCGAGTCTGGGAACGCCGCCCCGCCTCCTCAGGCTGGGACAAGGGACCCGACACCTTTCCT
>PVIA01012630.1:0-36745 GCA_004024845.1 Tonatia bakeri | reverse complement strand
CCACCTCCCTCCCATTACCACCCTCCCCCTAGCTTTTATCCATGTGTCCTTTAACTTTGCTCCTGTAAACCCCTCCCCTTCTCCCCCAAAATCCCTCTTCTCTCTCCTCTGTTCACTCTCCACCTGTCCTCTAATGCAGCGTCTTTGACTATACCCTGCTTCTTCCTTTGTTTTGTTGGTAAACAGAGGAATTTTAAAGCACATTTATTTCTTATGATTATAATTACATGAGAGTCTTCTCTTTAGTTGTCTGTCGATCTCACAGCTTTCTCTCATCTCCAAACGGAAACAAAATTCAAATATGTACTCTGAGAGATGGCCCTTATATTGTGTGACTCTGCCACCCTGACCACAGTGGTGTAATACAGGTGTATGATTCAGCCAATTAGCTTTTCCCTAACAGGAATTTAAGATCTTACGTGAGGAGAGAGAAGCCTCCATGCATCCTCAGAAAGAGGAGGACATGTGAAAGGAGTCTGTGCATCTCCTGAAATTCTATTACCTGCATAGAGGTTTTTTTTATTCTTAAAATTTTATTTTTTATCTTTATTCAAATTATAGATTTATGTATTTGTTCATTTATTCAACAAATAATTGCTATGAATTTTGCACTTTAACATGCTCTATCCTATTCAAGGCATTGGAGAGCCTTCAGAAAAAAATATTATTCTAACTTATCCACTAGTGAAAGATTTAGAGTACCAATGAAACAGAAATTTATTATAATTTAGTGACAAGTTCTTTGAAGAAATAGTTAAAATAATAATGTGAAATTGGACATAAAGAAGGCTCTTTCCTATAGGATGATCAGAAAGAACATTTCTTCAGAAATAAGAAGGGCGAGCATTAGCCTGGTGTGGCCTGGAGGAAGAGAGCTCTAATCTGTGGGAGTAGTGCACTCAGAGACGCCTGGAGGCACACCTCGGTCGTTTGCAGTCAAGGAGCAACAATACCTGAAATAGTGACAACAAAGCTGTGCAAATCATTTTTTGGTGATTGACGTTCTTGGTTTAAACATGGAAACTCTGATTATTGAGTTTCTGGCATGTTTATGAGAGAGAATATATTGAAATCACATGGTGTGTTATTCCGCATATAATATTTTCTTTTCTTTCCTTTGTTATGTTCTCATGGAAACTTTAAATTTGAGGGAAATGCCCATGCTGTCACTATTATGAATTTAAGGACCTTTGGATGAGGTTGTCCAAAACAATAGAAAGACAAAAAGCAATTTAAAATCACATTTAAGTTGCTTGAAAAAGTTCTTTCTCTTCCCCATGCATAATTAATATGGACATTCTAGTAAAAGGATAGATGAATGATTGAAAGTAACGGATATTGAATACCTCAAATATTTTTAGTATTAGAAGGGGCAGAAACAAATATTCACTTTTTAAAAAGCCATTAGGAAGATATAAAATGTCAAAGCAAAAGTTTAGTGTAGCAAATTCCAATAAATTGTAGTATTGAGTTCAAACATTTAGACAGTTTTATCTTATCAAAAGGAATTATTTATAAATGTTACTGTTTTACCATGTGGTGACAAAATGTAATGTTTATTAGTATGATGGCATGCTAAAGAAAAACAGTTTTTCTGATAGTTAGGCTTCATTTCTACATTTGAAAGATGTTATGAATAAATATGGCTTATTTATTTGCAAATGGATTTATCCTTTATTTTGTTCCCCACCCGATATAGCACAAAACAATAAGAGAATGTGTGTTTACCTTCTTCTACTTTCCTGTCTTGTATAACTTGATTGGAAAATGAATTATTTTATGCCTGGCTAGAGATCACTGCAGTGCTTTCTCTCTGTGGCTTTGCTGTAATTGTGGAATATTAAAGTAATCAGAAGTAGAACATGTTCATCTACATGAAGACGAAGTGAGACTATTTTTAGTGAAGATTTCTGAGTTTCTCGGAACACAGCTAGATACTGTATCACAGCCCAGAACTCCTTTTCCCCAGAAGACGGTGTGTTCTCTAAGTTCCAGCTTGATGTCTGGCGAGTATGCCCCAGATGCATCTCCTGGTCACTGCAAATCCTGTCAAGAATAAATGGTTCTGCACTTCTGTCAGTCTTCTTGTATATTACAAGAAACCTAGTGGGAATCCTCAACCAAATGGAAAAAAAAATTCAAACCTGAAAGTAGTAACATACCATATAATAGTATTTCTCCAAACACATTTCCCAATAATATTCAGTTGTTTATTCTTTGGATCATAATTTTAGCAAATACAGAGAGCAGTGCTAGGTTTCACGTCTAGGTGTGTTGTCTGTGTGTGGGCAGGGGGAGGGAGAACTGTTAGTCGGAAAATGGTAATGAGCACTAATTTAACCCAGTTCTTCAGTTGTTGATATCTGAATGATTTTCTCAGTTTTGCTCCACTGCCTCAATTAAATGTTGCTTCTCTTTACTGTAAAAAATCATTCAAAATCTTTGCAAGTGCTTTGAAATTATATATATATAACTTATATAATACAGAAACTATATATAGATTATAATATATATGCAATTTTTAGATGCAAGAACCAACCACAATTGATGCATAAATTTGTAAAGAAGATATTTTTCTTCAAAAGATAAATAACATATCATATACATTCAGAACTGGTGTCAGATCCTACAATTTTATAAGAAACTGTCTTATGATAATAGATTAAGTATGTGAAGTTCCCTGGACATAGTTTACTTTTTGTACTTACTAAATTCTGAATGAATTTTCTTCTAAATTTTTTAAATAGATGCAGTGATTGATAGAAGTAGAATTGCTCAAGAAACAGAAAAAAAATTCACGTTCTCAATTTCCCAAAATTTGTTCAAGGCTTTTCTTGGGAAAAGCAATTTTGATTAAAATAAACAGGGAGAGAACAAAGAGGAGAAAGAAAGAGGAAGAGAGAGAAGACAGAAAACACGTCATGTAGTTCTCCATGTGGAATGGGGTGAGACAGGACTGAGCCTCTGCAAACTCACGGGAGACTTTTCAATACGGGATGTAGGTAGATCATAACGAAGTGGTTGAGAGATCGATTGGTTATCTCTTGCCAGGCCTTCATGCTTCAGCTTAGGCAAGTTTGCAGATGCCCTTTAGTTATCAACCTCAGTATTCACGATTGATCTCCAAAACCGGGACTAATAATATACACATGTTGTAAAAGTTGGCCTATTATTTGATATATGTAATTCATTGGTGACAATGCAGTAGTACTTGCAAAATGTCACAAAACAACATTTTACAGGTCATGAAATTAAATGAAATAATTTACATAAATTATGTTGCCAAACACATAGTAAGCATTCAAAAAATGGTATTTATCCATTTTACCTGGCGTTCTTTGAATTGAGAAAAATTATTTGTTCTGTAGTCTGTGGGGACAGTTTTCCCACTAATATTCTTTAATATTCTTTAATAAAAATAAAGTAATCACTCTAATAATAAAATATCAGCTTTATGGTTTTGAAAAGATTTAATAAGTATAAGTATATATTTTATATGTGCACATATTATATTAAATAATATAATATTTCACAAAGTCCTCATGAAGTTTGCTCTGTATTTGCTCATAAAATGGTTAGTCAGGTGTGGCCACAAGAGGGGGCACATGAGAAAGGCAGGAAAACAGTTTATTGTATCCACAGATCCTAGAAAGACAGTCCACACATATCACTAGGGAGTCACCCGAGGGGAGCACCAGGGGAGTGTGCTTCAACACTGTGAAGAAATGCCTTTGTTGAGGGTAATGGGAGAATACACAAGCAAAAGGTATTTGGGGGGATTTTACTGGTGCATTTGAATGTCACCAGGTCACAGTCAGCTGAGGGCACGAAGGTAAAATCGTGACAGAGGTCAGTTTTATCATGCTGGTGCACCTGGTCACCTGTGAATGTTGCTCAGAGGTTATTAGTGGGGACGTTAAGGCAGCAGGAAAATTGGAAGTCTTGAGATTTTTAATATAAGGTTATAAACTATTATTATCAATATTTTACATAGTGTAAAGGCAAGCCATTATAGAGGTGTTCTTTTATGACACAGCTAGTAACTGGTAAAACTGCAATTTGAACCCACTGTCTCATTTCAAATCCCTCAAATTTAATCACTTTCTTGGCATTTCCTTAGAACCAAATATTATATTTATTCAGGAGAAACTTCTTATAAGTTTACATAAATAAAAAGTTAACTTCTGAGAGGACCAGATTATGACAGAACCACATTGCTTAAGATAAGGGAAGAGGCGCCCTGACTGTTCCGGGAGAAGGGTAAGAGAAGGGAGAAGAGAGCTGAGCAGGAGTTGTGTCCAGCATTAGCAAGGCCTCGCCATTTTCTGATGCCCCCAGAACCCCCACATGTCTATCAAAATACAACAGTCACAAGTGGCTTAATGGAAACAGGTTCTTGGTGAAATGGCTAAAGGTTAAAGGTCCTTTAACATCTAAATTTCTGTTAATTAAACATTTGTCTGCTCTCTCCCCATCAACTAGAACACTGAGCTGGGTCATATTCAGGACATAGTAGAAATTTTGAATGAGGGATTAGAAGCTCCAGGGTCATCCCCAGTTCTGCTAGTAACTAGCTGTGGGAACTGGAGCAGGTTACATGATCTATTTTTGTCTCAGATAGCTAACCCTCTGACCCTGAGAGTTAACAGTCTCATAACCAGTGTTGTTTAATAAACTTTTCTCTACAGTGCATAATACATTGTTATGCCTTTTCAAAGAGAAATTCACCAGCACATGATTTAAAAAATTGCTCATGAATTAAACCACAAATGTAAATAAAATGTTTCACGTGTACAAATATAAAATTATATATCTTCAATAAAGTATCTATTTTAAAATATTTTTTCTGTTTTATTAACCATTTTTCGAGTTCTCGCAATCTAGTTTATATTGTTCTTTAGTTGGGGAATTCCCACTATTTGAACATGTTTGTTTAAATAAGCATATCCAACTGCAGAGTGGGTAGAAACAGCCTAAATCTTACTAACTCTGGTGATTGCTTTCATAGTCATTTCAATGGGAAAAGCATGTTGCTGCCAAATATTGTTCAATATATTAAATCTCTTTGGTTGCATAAAAAGATAAAGTAACCCTGAAATATAGCATATTCCAAAAATCTGGCGGTTTATGAAGTGAGTAATTATGGGCTTGGGTTTTTATAAAATTTGAAAGGTCAAGAGGGTAAACAGATGGCTAGCTCTAGAATTTATTACACATTAAGCAATTGTTTTGATGTGCCAGACAAAGTCCTGGAAGCTTATGAGCCTGTAAAATCCAATGACCTTATATTAGACTAAGGGCTCAACACACGATACACATGCAATTTTGGAAATCACATCTATCATTGGTTTATTATCTGTCAGAAACTCATGCAATTCAATACGCTTAATATCTTGCACTGTAGATTTTACTATTGCTATTTTATGCTTCTTTTACAATATTACTCAGTTCAGGTTAATCAAGTGACAGCTCAGCAATGTTAAATGATTTCCCAGTAACATTTTAGTACTCATAAGTAATAAAATTTTATAAGGGATATAAAGAATTTAGATACTCGAACTCATATACTGTCCTCAATGTACATAAGTAATTTTATTGTCATCAGTTGGAGATTTAGAATACAGAAAATAGCAGTGTTTTTTCATCATCGAATGCTTAGAACAAATTCCCTTCCTTAAAAAAGATGTTAATCCTAAAAAAGTAATCTGGAATATTGTTACTGAAGACTCTTTTTTAAAAATTACTTTATTGTTGTTCAATTTCAGTTGTCTGCATTTTCTCTCTACCCCTACCCCCCACCCCAGCCAAACTCACCTCCCTCCCATGCTTCTACCCTCCCCCTTGGTTTTGTCCATGTGTCCTTTATAGTAGTTCCTGAAAACCCTTCTACCCACTGTCCCTTCCCATCTCCTGTCTGGCTATTGTTAGATTGTTCTTAATTTCAATGTCTTTGGTTATTTTGTTTGGTTTTTTCTTTTGTTGATTATGTTCCAGTTAAAGGTGAGATCATATTTGTCCCTCATCACCTGACTTATTTCATTTAGCATAATGCTCTCCAGTTCTATCCATGCTGTTGCAAAGGGTAAAAGCACCTTCTTTCTCTCTGCTGCTTATAATCATTCTGTGTAAATGTACCATAGTTTTTTGATCCACTCATTTGCTGATGGGCATGTAGGTTGCTTCCAGCACTTGGCTATTGTAAATTGTGCTGCTATGAACACTGGGGTGCATAGGTTCTTTCTCATTGGTGTTTCAGGTCTCTTAGGGGATAATCCCAGCAGTGGAATTGCTGGGTCAAAAGGTAATTCCATTTTTTTGTTTTCTGAGGAAATTCTATACTGTTTTCCACAGTGACTGCACCAGTCTGCATTCCCACCAACAGTACACTAGGGTCCCTTTTCTCCACAACCTCACCAGCACTTGTTGTTTGTTGCTTTATTTATGATGGCCATTCTGACAAATATGAAGTGGTATCTCATTGTGGTTTTCATTTGCATCTCTCTGATGGCTGGTGATGCTGAGCATCTTTTCATATGTCTCTGGGCCCTCTGTATGTCCTCCTTGGAGAAGTGTCTGTTCAAGGCTTTTACACATTTTTTAATTGGCTTGTTTGTCTTCCTGGAGTGGAGTCATATGAGTTCTTACTGTATTTTGGAGATCAAATCCTCGTCCAAGGTATCGTTGGCAAACATGTTTTCCCATGTAGTTGGTTCCCTTTTGATTTTAATGCTGTTTTCTTTAGCCGTGCAGAAGCTTTTTAATTTGATGAGGTCCCATTTGTTTATTCTTTCTTTTATGTCCTTTGCTTTAGGGGACATATCCATGAAGATGTTGCTGCATGAAACGTCTGAGATTGTCCTGCCAATGTTTTCCTCTAAGATGAAGATCCTTTTTATATTAAAACAAAACAAACAAAAAATGAACAATAAATAAATATCATAAAGACTTAAGAAAATACTTCCTGTGAGATGTTTTATGAATTATGCTAATAAAAGTGTACCAGTACACTATGAAAATATGCCTTTGTGCTCCATTTTATCTGTTTCTAGTGGATGGCATCTAATAAGATCATATTTATATAAGCCAGCTTACAAAGTTGACCCTCCCCACTGAGTTTCAGGAACTTCTGATTTTTAAGAATATTAAATAAACAACCACAATCTCATCAAATGTACTATTAAAAGTTCAAATGACTCAGAATTTTTAAGTACTAATTAGACTAAACCACAGGTAATCATTATTTTTATTTTATAAATAGTTACTACTTTTAAATACATTTAATTTTATTTACTAGTAGGTTCAACTTTGGGGCATACTTAAGTAGTCAGACTTTAATAAAAAATAGATGTATTTATAATTTTTAATTGATATCATTTTTATGTCACATGTTTTAGAGAAAACAATTTAAATATCAAGACACCACACCTAAAAGAACATTTTCCAAGATAAACCTTCATTCAATATTCTAACTGCAGATTTTATTTAATGTGGAGAACTATGTTCATAGTGGTTTTACTCCACAGTTCCCTGATATGTTCATGAAAGATAGCTGATATGTGTTCATCTCTACCCCAAAATAAAACAATTGTAGCAATTATTTTTCAGATTATGGGGGAAGCTACTACTGTTCAATAACAGGCTTTCTAATTTAGTGAGATTTCTTGCTTAAGGGAATGGTTTAATACATGCTGAATGATTTATCAAAACAGAAACTTCTAATATATAAATGTTTTTTAAAGTTTAATACTGAGGGAAAATCCGTTCAGTGGGTAAGAGGGTCAGTGCAATAGAAAGCAAACATATAATATGAGCCTGAGAACAGTGGAGTGTGCTGCTGACAGACAATGACTCTGTGAGGCACTTTCCCTCTCTAGGACTAAGTGGCGCCCTCTATTTTCTATAGATCATCTCTAAAGTGGTGCTGCAGTGGCGTGACTCCATGGAGAAGCACATTCGCTTGGACAAAAACCTAACTCAGTATTTTCATTTGTACCATCCATATCATAATATCCTCCATGAAACATTGCTATGACAATTAAATGAGATAAATTTATCAGGTATCTAGTTTGGTGCATGACATACTAAGGATCTTATTTTTCAAAATATCTATTCCTTCAACTTTCCTCTTTAATCTTCTGGCTCTTCTTTTCTATTGTAAGGTTCAATGATTTATCTCAAGATATTTTATACCCAGGTCTAAAAGAGTTCTTGCAGTTAGAGAATTATTATGGTACAAGCATTCAATTGAGGAACACATACACGATTTCCAATCAGTTCAATGTAGAGAATATCCTAAAGTGTAAGTTACTGTTACACACTTGGAAGAGAACGCATATGAACTCAAACTGAACTGTAGAAAATATTGTCTAGAGATAAGCACAGCCTTATGCACAAGAAACCATGATTTCACATCAAACAATATTCTGAAATTCAATGGGACTTTTAAATTTTGGGTAATAAATAGAAACAATTGCCTCTTGCATTATTAGTACTACCTTTACAAACTGGGCAACTATTTGATAAATCTATGATTAACAAAATTCAAACATATTACACTTTAAATATTTATAAAAGTTGTACTTAATTAACATGACATAATGCAAGAACACATAAAGTTTAAAGTCTTTATCACTGGAAAGATATATGCACATACATCAAAGATAACATCAAGTCCAAATGTATACATCAAGATAACATCTAGTCCAAATGTTTTTTAACGTAAAAAAGAAAAAGTATTATATATCTTAACTAGAGAATTTCAGATTCCAGTGTAATAATTACATTTGGCAAGAGTGGGAGATTCTACAAATAGAAAACAATCAGGTAACATATATATTCTGAATCTCAGGAGCTGGGCTACATGAATCTCTCCTCTGTGTTATGGAATCATTGATAAGGAACTCTATAAATAGGATTTATGCGAACCTCCAATGTCACCTATACAAATTTGGTAGGCATCCCAGCCAACAACCTTGGTCTGCATTATCTTCATGAATAAAGCCACTCCCAAAATTACCTGGGAAGATATACTGGCTTTCTTGATTGGCAGTGAGAAATATTGCTTTGGATGTCCACTGTCCAAGTTTTACATGAGGTAAAAAGTATCTAGTATTTAGTTAATTTCATGTAATGAAGATGGTAATCTTTTCTTTAACACTATTTTAATCTGATGAATATTTAAAATTCAGAAAAGAGTTTAGTTTAAAATATCAGTAGCATGATATTAATGTTTTATGTAAAGAGCAATTAGTGGTATTTTCTGTGCAATGAACACTGTCTGTTAGAGTGACAGCCTTAGAACTGCAGTTTGATGACTGATTTGTACTTTTAATTTCAGGTTGAATCCTACAAAGTTTGTACAGTATTAGAGCATTTAAGATCATTTTAATTCTGCCATGTTTATGTGCATAACTTGTTAAACATTAAAAATTATTTATTATTCAGAAACCTTTTGTTTGATCAGTCAGAAAATTGAAGTACTTATTACAGGAATCAAATATATTAAATTTTAAAATGCAGTTAAAATATTTGAAGATGTTTAATTGAGTTTGTAAATGGGATCAGACATCGCTCAAAGCCAACAAAAAGTAATTATTAATTCTTGCTAAATGTATCAACAAAGTAATAAAATATGTATGCTGAACCTAAAGGTTTAAATTTTTTTGCTATAACTTTAATAATTTAAATCTTAATATTAAAAAACCAAGTCAATCTTTAAATAGTCTGTATTTTATTTTATATTTTTTGTGGTGTGAACACATAATGTGAGATATACTCTCCTAAAATTTCAAGTGCACAATATACTATTGTTGACTGTGGGTACAATGGTGTATAGCTACAGCTGATCTGTAGAACTTGCTCATATTGCTGACTTAAACTCTACACGTTTGATTAGTGGCTTCACATTTCCTCCACTGTGCAGCTCCTTGTGACCACCATTCCACTGTTTGATCCTATGAGTTTGACTATTTTGGGTATCTCACACAAATGAAATGATGCAGTGTTTGTTCTCCTCTGACTGGCTTATTTCACTTAGCAGAATATCCTCAAGATTCATCCATGTTTTCACATACTGAAAAATATTTTTTCTTGTATAAGATCAAACAGTATTCCATTGTTTGTATGTACCATATTTTCTTTATCCTTTCATTTATTGGTGAATATTTAGGTTGCTTCTCCACTTTGGCTACTGTGAATAGTGCTATAGTGAACACAGGAGTGTTAACATCACTTAAGATCTGATGATTTGAATAATATTGGGATTAAGGGAATATGTTATAGTTCTAGTTTAAATTTTTTGAGGCCACTCTATACTGCTTTTCCATAGTGACAACAACATTTTGCATTCTCACCAACAGTATTTAAGAGTTTCAATTATTCTACATCCTCACCAACACTTATCATTTGTTTTTATTGGTTATAGGCAACCTGACAGGTGTGTGATGCCTTCTCATTGTGATTTTGATGAATAGTTTCTTATACATACAAAAATCGCTGTTCAGAAATCCCAAATTCTATGGAAATGCAGAGTGCACTTTTATCACTTATATGTTTAGGATTATAAGAATATAATTTAATTTAACTCATCCTTAGATACTGAATCTGTAAAGTGAGGATAAACGTTCCTATTTAATGTAATCATTTTGAGGATTGACAAAAACAACCCAAATGGAATGTTTACAAAGTGCTTGGTAAATAAGTGCACAATAACTATCATCATTATTAAATCCCCTGGTAATCCTCTAGGATTACAATTATTTTCTCTTAGTACTTAAAAATAGTTTTTTTTAATGTAAATCTGGTGATCTCACTTTACTATATGGAACTGTAGTTAATGGAATCTCTACTACTAAATGCCTTCTCTGTAACTGTGTGGGGCATTTTATAAAGCATTCAGAGAACCTCCAAATATATACATTAGAGGCATAGTTTATCATATTTATGTCATTAATGTCTTTGCTAAAGAAGTTTTAAAACATATATGTGTGTGCATATGAAGTTTTTAATTCTAGAAATAAATCCTAAGTAAATATATATTTAAGTTGCCAAACATTTTCTCCTTAGTTTTTCAGTTCACTGGTATATATATTTGTCTAATGGTAAGAGGTTGTTTTTTGTTTAAGTGAAACAAAGCATGAAAATCTAACAATAGAACATGTGCAACATAAAAAATAAAAAGCATGTCATTCTTCCATATGCAGAATAAAACTATACCTCTTAAATGTAACCAAACTTTTCACATAGAAAGTTGTAAGATATTTAACTTCTTCAGAATCATGAAATTAAGAATAAATGGTTAGAGAAGGTTAATATTAGACATTCATGTTTAAGCCCGAAAATCTCCTACCCAATGTCAAAGACTGACTAATTGGCAGCACACATTACAGAGAATTAAATGTCATTTAAAGTTGAATATAAACAAATTTTTATAAGCATTTCCTGCATTTAAAGTAAAAAAAACCACTAATCTGAATATAACATTATTTTAGAATTTCACCAAGTACTAACAGATATTAAAATTTATCAAATTATTGTGATAATTCTGAATAAAAATGATCATATCTTAATATATGAGCATTGTATCTCCCACTTATTTCTTTGAAATTAAGTAACTTTGGGCTCAGCAAACATCCAATCAATCCTCGGTGTAGTTCATATGGTTAAATGCCGTCTTTGTGTGTAAATAAAACTCCCGGATTGCCTTCACTATCAGAGCACTTTAAATGCAATTACATAAAGTCATTTACTCAGGAAATATTTACTGAGGAACTATTAAAACCAAGCAGATGATGTTAATACATCAAAGAATGAGATTTAAAGTTCTTACTATATGGAACTTATATTTCAGTAACAGAATTTTGAGATTATCTTCCTCTTAGTTTGCTGTTTTCAACTTAATGTAATTATTTTGTTTTTAAGGTTAATCTTGACCAAAATGTTAATTAAGTAATAGGCAATATTAGCCTAAATATGAATGAAAGGAATTTGTTTTGATCAAATAAAAGCAATAAGGAAGTTTCCCTTTGTTTTCAACTAGTTTCTCCTCTAAGCGGTCCTTTATTTCTTTCACAACTGTATCAGATCTCTTAGGTCTTCAGTGTTGAAAAGTTAATAATTCTATTGTATAATTTAAAATGTCATGGAGGAGAAAAAATATCTTCAAATATTATCAGGTTCATCATTGTCCTCTGACTGTGTATATACTGTTTTTTTTCATTTCTGAAGAACTAAAATCCCAGGATGAAACTAAACCAAAACACTGTAAGTATTCTCATTCTTGTCTTTCCTGACCATTAGGGTACTGGAAGATTTTATGAACTGATAAATAAATGAAAAGGAAAAAAATAGGTATCATTCCTTTCCTTTATCTATGGCTTTCCAGTATGATCAAATAGTTGAGAAAAAAAGTTCTTTAAAAACATACAAAAAGAATGATAAAGTCATCCCTTTTAAGTCCTAATAAAATAATGGATCTATATAATAATCATTAATAAATGCTAAAACAATATGCATATATTAATTTTATTTTTTTTGTTTTTAAGGTATTTAAAGGTTTTTTAGTATGTTTTATTAATTATGCTATTACAATTGTCCCATTATTTTTTCTCCGATTTATCCCCCACTACCCTATACTGTCCCTGCTTCCAGCATTCCCCTTCTACTCAGTTCACATCCATGGGTCATATATGTAAGTCTTTGGCTTCTCCATTTCCCATACTATTCTTAACCTCTCCCTGTCTATTCTGTACCTACAAATTATGCTTCTTATTCCCTGCACTGTTTCCCCCATTCTGCCCCCTCCCCCTCACCACTGCTAACCCTTCATGTAATCTCATTTCTGTTATTGTGTCCCTGCTGTAATTGTTTGTGTACTGTTTTTGTTTTGTTTTGTTTTAGATTCAGTTGTTGACAGTTGTGAATTTGTCGTCATTTTACTGTTCATAGATTTTTATTTTCTGCTCTTTCTTAGGTAAGTCCCTTTAACATTTCATATAATAAGGGCTTGGTGATAACAAACTCTTTTAACTTTACCTTATCTGGGAAACACTTTATCTGCACTTCCATTCTAAATGATGGCTTTTCTGGATAGAATAATCTAGGTTGTAGTTCCTTGCTTTTCATCACTTTGAATACTGCTTTCCAGCCTCTTCTTGCCTGCAAGGTTTCTTTGAAGAAATCAGTTGACAGTCTTACAGGAACTCCTTTACAGGTAACTTCCCTTTCCCCTTGCTGCTTTTAAGATCCTTTCCTTATTTTTAATCTTGGGTAATAATGATGTGTCTTGGTGTGTTTATCCTTGGATTCAACTTCTTTGGGACTCTCTGTGCTTCCTGGACTTGCATGTCTAATTCCTTCACCAGGCTGGGGAAGTTTTACTTCATTATTTTTTCAAACAAGTTTTCAATTGCTTGCTCTTCCTCTTCCTTCTGACACCCCATATGATTCAGATGTTGTAATGTTCAAAATTGCCCCAGAAGTTCCTAAGCCTCTCTTCATTTTTTAAAATTATTTTTCTTCATCCTGTTCTGATTTAATGTTTATTTCTTCCTTCAGTTTCAAATCGTCCATTTAAGTTCCTGTTTCCTCCCCTTCACTGTTGGTTCCCTAATATTTTTCTTTATTTTACTTTGTACGACCTTCACTTCTTCTTTATTTTGTGACCATACTCAGTAACTTCTGTGAGCATCCTGACTACCAATGTTTTGAAGTCTCCATCTGATAGATTGGCTCTCTCCTTACCACTTAGTTATTTTTCTGGGGTTTTGATCTGTTCTTTCACTTGAGCCATATTTTTTTGTCTCAGCACAGCTATTACATTGTAAGGGATAGAGACTTAAGTATTCACCAGGGCAGGACAACCCACTTTGCCCTCTGTTATATGTGTGGAGAGGTCAGAGAGAAAATTGCCATTTGCTTGTTTCTCACCCTGCTTTCAGTCACTTCCCTCACTTTCCACAAGCAGACTATGCCCTTTCAGGTGCTGATTCCCAGGTGAGTGAGATTGTGTACATTGTATGATCCTGTGGGCCCCTCCAACAGACTCTCCTATGAGACCATGAGCTTCTCCCACTGCTACAATCTCCACAGGCTTTTATAGCCAGAGGTTTTAAGGCTTTATTTTCCCACACTGGAACCCTGGGCTACGTGGTGTGTCTCACCCCCTAGTTGTTCCTCCCAGCTTCTCTGTTCATGAATGTGGGACCAACTGGTCCGCCAGCCACAGCCTTGTCACTTGTCCTTGTTGCCCAGCTACCTGTCTCGGCCCCTCCTACTGGTCTGGATGAATGTTTCTTTAACTCCTTGGGTGTCGGTCTCCCATACAGTTCAATTTTCTGGTAGTTCAGGTTGCTTTTGTTTTTAAATTGGTTTTTATCCTCCTTTTGGTTGTGTGTTGGTTCCTACAACAGGTAAAGGAAGCAGTAAATCAAGCTCAGAATGAACAATGTTCTTTAGGAAATTGTCCTGGCCTCCCTGAAAAAAATCAATGATGAAATAAAATGGAAGAAGGATCATTATAGAATAAAAATGACTTATCATACATAATTATCAATGCTACTTTGTTTAAATTCTGACTCAAAGAAACTACTGTAAAAGTGATTTTTGAGACAAATTAATGATTTAAATATAGAATTTTTTACCTTTATTTTTAGTTTTGACACTATTACAGATGTCCCCTTTTTCTTCCCATTGCTCACCTCCACAAACCACTCAGCCCCTTTTCCCTTGGCCATCACCACACAGTGTCTATGGATTAAAAGTGTATGATTTGGCCAATCCCTTCCTCTTCTTTCATCCAGTCCCTACTTTCCCTCTCCCCCATGAAAGCTGTCTGTTGCATGTATCACTGGCTCTGTTTTTATTTTGTTCATCAGTTTATTTTGTTCATTTTGTTAATCTGGATAAATATGAATGACTTGCTAGTAATTATTTACTGAAGTCCTTATCTGATGCATAAGCTACATATTAAAGTATTTATAGGTAAAATATTATGATTACTAGAATTTGTTGCAAATTCAGGCTTCTCCCTACACCATTTTTCAGAAATGTGCTTTGAACTTCCATGGACATTTTGAATTTTTCCCTACTGAAATGCCTTTGACTGTATTTTAACTATATCAAATATACTTGAGATTGTAAATAGTGTGGGGGCTTAAATAGTAATTTTCTTCCCATTGTTCTAAATTCTTCTGTCTGGGCTAATAATCAAATTAACATGAGAAGATATCTAAAATTTTCTCAAATGTACAATTGGGGTGCCATAAAAATAAGAGACCCAAAGACATATTGAGCGATTGAGGTTTATATATCATTCTAGAGCTAAGGAGAAGAGTGGGGGTTGGGGAGAGGGACATGCATTTTGGGAACTAAACAGGCAGTAAGACAAATCACATAGAGATGGAAAATCATACGTTTGGTAAATAAATGTTTGCTGGGCCATCCTTACAGTGGGAGAGAGAACTTGGAAAAAATGGGCCATGCTAGGTTTTTCTCTCATAGTAGCTTATGTTAAACTATTGTTATCTATGATGATGTCTCCTTTCTTGAAGCATGTTCTCTGTCTAAATTCTTTAGGCAGTTAGGGGAAAGGTCAAAGACTTCCTGAGTCTTTTGCACCTTAATAAACAGCTTAAAATAAATATCATAAAAGGCATATTTGGGGTGGCAAACTGTGTCTCTTAAATACAAAAATAGATTTTTATTATATCAATATTTCACTCTTTATTATGAAGTGATGGCATTTGGGGCTATACTAAATAAAATATTCTACTTTAAAAATTTTATTGATTTATTCCTTTTATCTTGTGATAGATAACTTATCATATTTTACAGAGGGCTTGAATAATGGTCCATTAAACTAAATAGTAACTCTAAATTTTAAATGTAATTTTAATACACATTTCTATGATAGTATTCATATGTATTAATTGTCTCCACATATGTAAATATTCACGTGTAATTAGTGCCTAGGAATCATTAGCATGATTCACTTGCTATATTTGAACCTAACACTGCTGAAAGTTTCAAAACATTACCTAGCAACTAAACAATATGAATTACCTAGGATCTAATTCTTAATGTTATGTTCTAAAAAATAAAGTAGTTCTAATTTAAATTGTCATCAATATGGTAGGTTGGGATTGACAAATTTGCTAGCTAAATTATAAAATCTCATTACTATTTTTATACTCTTCACTAGTTAGTCTCTAAAAACAGGGGCATTTACAGTATGGGATAAGAAACTACTAAAGGTAAGTCAGATGTTGATAAACAGTAAATGTTGCATTAGATAAGGTCTTCCCCTTGTAGGGAAAGAACTGATGAGAGCCAAAGGTTTTCACCATTCTTCCTTATTCATCTCATTGACATAAGAGTAAATTCATACACCATTGATTTTGGCACAGATTGAGGCAAATTTTTGATACTATGATTACAAAATGTTACATGAGCTTATATAATTCACTAGTCTGGTGCATGTGTGTGTGTATTATAATTTGATGAAATTAATAGCTCTTCCTTTTCCAATGTTCTGAGAGATTAAGATGCCATATAAAAGGTACATAGTTAATACTTACTGAGTAAATTAAAGATAAAAACCAAAATTTAAACAAAAAATATAATAACTGTGTTAAATACAGTTATATAGCATGTACCTTTATATAAAGATTATTTAAATAGGTATCTTCCTGAAGGGAAAATTGATTAATTGAATGTAAGCATGCATTTCGGACTTGGACTGGCACTGAAATCATGCTGAGAATATGTGTAGGGAGAAAAACATGGGTTAAGTGTGTTACTTGGTTTGCTTGGTTTTACTTTGTCATTTTTTCATCTCCTGCAGGTGTAATTTTCTTTCAAATTTTACTTTACATTATTAAAATTCATCTATATTTATTTTATTAATTATTGTTATTTTGAAATATTGTGGCTAAAAACAGCTCTAGATCGCATACATACAAACTGGATCTTTTAGAATACATTTGTTTAAACCTGCTAGAAAATAATCACCTTTTCTTTCCTCTCTGTTTTACCTTTCAAGGCGTGTTTACCATTCAGCTTTACCTAGTTAATGCCTCACACTAATTCCTCAGGCATTCGTGATCAAATAATTATAAGGGACAAACTAATTCCTGTGAAAGTCAGAGAAAAACAATGAGTCATTGGGGTGGGGGAGTGTTGCAAGAACTTCTATTTGATTTCCCTCCAAATACTAAATGATTTTAAAAAATAAACAATTAATAAACTAAAACATAATTAAAAAGCACATCTTTTAATATGTAAAAGGAGGAACAAAGACAAGATACTAAAACTTGTTTGTAGAACTGTCTTGAGAAATCATCTAAACTGATCATATTGAAATTATGCTATTAATAATTATAGTGGGGCAAATTGTGTGACCTTTGTCTCTGCCAGGTAAACTGGGCTGGGGTGTGGGGTGTGTGGAAATCCTAGTACTACCTATTGTGGAGTTTTCAAACTATACCAATATAAAGATAACAGCCTAATTGTTGTTGCTGTTCTTCAAAAGGAAGAGTAAATGAAGTGTTAGCTTGTTCTTTGACAATCAAAATACTTCTTAAAAACTTGAACTAAAACTTTAAATATTTTAAAAATAGATGTTTTGAAAAATACTGGGCTGTTTATATGATTAACATCTTATTACTTTGTAAATAGTTATTTTCTTATATACACATATATTATTTAAAGCTAGAAAGAAATGTATGAGAAATGTATGCTATTGTTATTCCTTCAGCAAAAAAATTTCTAAATGTGTTTAATTTCTAAAAATAAAATTCATTAGAGCATAATCATGCTGTTATTTCATGTTTTAATACTGATGAGATATTTTAATTTTTTAACTTTATTAGAAGTAAATTTAATTTATTTAAACTGAAAACAAAAACAAAAACCAGTTCACTCATCTCCCCCATCCCTGCACCTCCTACCTGTGACAACCACCAGTCTGTTCTCTGTATATATGATCTTGGCATTTTTTCTTTGTTACTTGTACAGCGTGGAGCAAAAGTAGGTTTACCATCGTGAGCAAGTGAAACACAGAATTCATTCTTGTATTATTATTTATTATTGTATTTTTCACACAGTATTTCTTTGCCTGATAGTTTCAAATAATAAAATATATGAAATATTTCTTTATAATAATTTAGCATGTGACACAAAGTAATGTTTTATGCAAATTTTGTTTTTGGAATTTTGCTAGAAGTATCACTTTTTTTAAGAATTTTTTTTAATTAAAATATATTCCAAGTATGTTTCAATGGTTAGTATACATAGCCATGGCTGGTGTAACTCAGTGGATTGAGCCCAGGTCTGTGAACCAGAGGGTCACCAGTTCAATTCCCAGTCAGGGCACATGCCTGAGTTGTAGGCCAGGTCCCCAGTAGGGGTTGCATGAGAGGCAACCACACATTGATGTTTCTCTCCCTCTCTTTCTCCCTCCCTTCCCCTCTGTCTAAAAATAAATAAATAAAATATTGTTAAATGGCTAGTATATGCTATTTATTTTTGTGACATTATTGCTCTTTAAATAAAAATAATGGTCTTATAAAATTGTGCTATATAACAAATTTACCTTTGAATACAATAGCATTGGACATCAATGGGGATTTTGGCATGATGTTCATGAAACATTCAAAAATTGATAATAATATCATGAAGGGACTATTTTCAAAGGTGGTGCCCAGAGCCAAGGAGAGCAGTGAAACCTACTTCTCTTATAAACTGAGTGGACAAGGGGAGGAAATGATTACAGTTGTTGGGGAAAAGACGACTCAGACGGCCTTCAAGTTTGCGAAGTGAGGTTTATTCACGCATGCGGGCCTAGAGGATATAAAATCCAAATTCTGTGTACTGTGCTTAAGCTGGAGTTTGCTTATATTCTTGTTACAAGGCAAAATGGGGGAACAACTGCTAAAAGCAAGCATACAGAAGCAGAAGTGAAGGATACAGAAGCAGAACACTAATATCTTTATTAATAGGAAGATGTACCCGAGGGGTACTATGGCTTTTGGCAGAGTGGAATAAATTCCCCGAATCACTCGGCACTCGTCTTCTTATTCTCCTTCCAGTGATCACATTAGCCAATTCCTATTAAGAACCATAAGAAAGTAACTTATTTGATAGAGTCCACAAAGAATAGTCTTTTGTGTCAAAGAGTAGTGTACAGAATGGCAGCAAATAGATCTGAAAACACAAAGGAGAATATCCAGAAAAGCCCACACTTTTTCATTCTCAGCATCTATTGTTCTCTTTTGAACAACACAGTGATTGGTCTCCATGGACTAACATGAATCCAAACATCATTCCATTTGAAACCTACAATGTCATTCACCCATATTTCTCTTTATATATGAAGGAAAAGTATGTAGGGTTTAAAAACAAATAGAAAACCACACAAAACATAACTAAATAAGTTTTCTGTTGCTAAAGCTAATTATGTAAATAATTATCATAGTATTTTTCTTCCAGCACGCATTTCAATTTTTTCCTTACCTCCTTCTAGCACCTTAGCAGGACAAAAGGTTGACTTGGTTAAGTGATCCAAACTTTCATTTTTGTAAGATCTGAATTCTGGGTGGTCCTGACCTTTACCAAATTGCTGTGATCTTCCGCTACCCAGGGCTAGTAGGTTAGGGAGCACTCAGAGGTTCTCTAGTGAATTACCCTGGATGCTCAATGTCATTTACTTGTGAAATCTAAAAACAAACAAATTCACAAAAACAAAATAGAACATAGGTTTCCAGGAGCTGGAGGCTGGGGGAAATGGAGAGATCTTGGTCAAAGAACACAAAACTCCAATTATAAGATAAATTATTTCCGAGGCTCTAATGTAAAGTATGGTAAATACAGTTAACAATACTGTATTATGTTCTTGAAAGTTCCTCAGAGAATAGATCTTAAGTGTTCCCATCATACCAAAACATACATATGCACACACACAAGATAATTATGAGAGTTGGAGAAGTTAACTAACCTTATTGTGCTAATCATTCTGTAAATATAACTATATTGCACCATCAAACCATACACCCAAAACTAACACAATGTTACACATCAGTTAAACCTCAATAAGGCTGGGAAAAGTAAAAATTCCTTGTAGTTACTCTCCAGCAACAGCTGGGATCAGCTACCTAGGCCAGTAGAGTAACTTCTTTTTTTCCAGAGGAGTCAGTGGCATGAGGAGCATAAAATGGTAAGGATGGGTCCTACACCTAACATCTTGCTTTTGCTGTTTTAAAATTTGAATAATTTTAACATTTAACTCATATTTTCTGTGTGAAGTCTGATGAGACACCCTGAGCAGAGGAGATGTATATATAATATGCATGTTTATCACTGTTTCTTGTCTTTTCATGTGCCTATCATATTTCCAATGCCTCATGAGCACAGAATTCTGAGATTCATTCTGCATGGGAGTGCAATGAGATTCAAAGCAAGTACATGGTTAATGTGCTGGGTCTACAACTGATGAGTTGCCATGCTCTCCATTGGACCAGAATTTGCTTCAAGAGCAGAAAGAAGGCAATGGAATTATAGGAAACATGAAAGACCTCGGAGCCTTATCATATACTATCTCACTCCTGTTACTGTACTTCTGTCTATTCACCATCTATTTATGCTGGAAATGATAAATAGAGGGTGAAAGAAAGATAACCACAGTTTCTTTACCTTTCAGTTCTTCTTAGTTCATTATTAAGCCAAAGGTGGAGAGTGGTGCTAGAATGTGCCCGTATCAAGTACAATAGAAACAGTTTAGTGCAACATTCTCACTCTTCTGATCAGAACAAAATACATGTTCATACACAAGCTATGAAAAACAAATTTTGTACTTTTTTGTGACTTTATGAGCTCAATGTTCTTAATTTTTCATTTAAAGTTGTCGTCACACAGTATAAAATTGAACATTAAAATCCATTTGCTAATTATTTTTATTTACTTTAAACCTGTAATGACATTAAATAGCCAGTAAATGCCCTAGGACAAGTTGACAGAGAGTGTGAAAGAAAAATTAAATGTTTCATATTTTAGTACTATTAAAGGTATTTTTTTCCTGCTGTTTGAGCATTTTCATTCTCCTTAGGTCCTACAAACAGGAACTCCACTGTTCCTGTTGAATGAGAAAAAACAATTCTATCACAACCTCTCCCTTGATCATCTTTGGCCTCCTAAGAATTTAGCAAGAATTTTGATGCTTCTCATAATTTATTTTTAATGGACTTTGTGAAGAATGTGATTAGGGAGTATGTAACTCGATTGTTAATTAGATATCCAACATCTCCAGCTCCCTGGTCTTGGATTCCTTTAACAACATTTAAGGAAATCCACGTATTGCAACCTCATTGACTATACATCAGCTGTGAGTCAAGGCTTCAATTCACCAACACAAACACCACTGAATTAGGATCAAACCAACACGTTGAAACCTGAATGCTGGGTGTGTGATATCCATTAGTAAATTCAGTCTAGTTAAGGTTTATATTTCATTCCCTTTTAGGCTGCAACTATTCACACACATATAGGCTCCCAAATTCCTGCTAATGCAAATATATACAATCTCCACAGCTTCCCTTCTAAGTTGACTTCTCCTCATGCAGACTAGTAGTACTATGGGGGCTATTTTGAGATCAATCTCTCCTCATGGGCTCAGACTCTAAGGAGAATGAGAAATGAGGCTGGGGGAGTGGTGATTTTATTCTGAGCATAAAATCACCTTTTTGAAAGGCAAGTGGTAATCACTGAAAGGCTTTTATATAGAAGTTTGAGAGCTTCAGCACGAAGAGAAGCTAGCCATGCCAGTCTGCTGCAGGAGGATTTATACGTTCACATTTCTACCTTTGTTTCTATAAGCTCAAATATTCCCAACCCATGCCTGAGCATTTCCGCATCTTCCCTTAACTCAGCATAAGAAATTAAGCTATAGTATAGACTTGATTAGTGCACTGCTCTTCCACCTTTGCAGTCAGACTCTGGCCTCAACTCTAACATATCTTCCCTACAGTTCTAGAAAAGAAAATATTCTGTCAAAAGCTGGCATAGAGGCTTTCTGATTTTATACCTATTTGCTGAGTAGTGCTGTCTAGGTCTTCGGTCTGACCATTTATTTGCATACACTCTCAAGAGCCTTCAAAAGCAGCGTCCCAAGCCACAACTTTTGTTACTATTGAATATAATGCCACCTTGTGCCACAGATTACCAGTACCTGATCTTCCTTCACAAGTAAGTTACCCATATAATCCTCAAATATGTTAACAACTGAGTCAAAAATTCCATTCTGAAAGTGTAGGTACTTCTAATGCCACTGAAATTTCCAGAATAATACAGATAAACTACTTTGTACAAATTATACACAAAAATAAAAACTAAAAGCTGATTAAGGAGAAAAATAGCAATTCTACTTATGGGAATATATACAAATAAAGCTGAAACACTAATTTGAAAGAATATATGCACCCCTATGTTCATTGCTGTATTATTTACAATAGCCAAGATTTGGAAGCAGGCTCAAATGCCCATCAGTATATTGATGCAGACACTGGCCTGCAGTGTCCGCATCATTATGGATGAAATGAAACATTCACACAGACTACCGAGTCCAGTGGAGTAAAAGGGACAGCATGGCTTTTTTCTCAAGGGGAGCAAAAACCGTGGCCTCCACCATGACAGGCCTTTATTTGGTTTCTAGGCACATTACATGCTGGTCCTCATTTACTATGCCCAGGTTCTCTTTAGGTGGTTACCTTTTACAGAAAACAAAGGAGCCAATGCTGCTAATCACATGACAGAAGAGGGATATTTGCAAATGAAAAGGCAAAAGTGGTTGAACTGGTTACACTCAGCCTCCGAAGGTTTAGTATGGATTTTGGGAAGTTACTTTCCAGTATATGTCCTCAATTCACAGTGAGGGAGTTTTTTAGCAAGAGCAAGACTCAAAGTAGCCTAGGCACATTGCAGGCCTGATTCCCCATGGGAGAACCTATCCATGGGCATGGGTCCTGTGCACCTCCAAGTGGGAGTTGGGCCCATGCCATGCAGAATGGTCTCCTACAGTATATGGGTAGATAAAAAAAAAAATGCTGTGGTACATTTACACAATGGAATACTACTTGGCAATAAAAAATAAATCTTACCTTTTTTTTGATAGCATGGAAATACCTCCTGAAGTGCATTATGCTAAGCATTATGACAGGTACCATATGATTTCATTCATATGTGTAACCTAATGAACAAAAGGAACTAACAAGCTAAAAAGAGACAGACAGATAGAGAACAGGCTGAAAGTTGTCAGGGGGTCTGAGTTAGGGATCGGGAGTGTAAGGATTGAGTAGAATAGAAAGCAAAGAAAAAACTCATGAACACAAAATACAGAGTGGTCACTGGCAGGGGGAAGGGATGAGGGAAGGAGGATGAGTGTAAAAGGGGGATTAATGATGATGGATGGAGACTTGATTGGGATGGTGAATATACAATACAGTGTACTGGTGACATGTTATGAAATTTTGCACCTGAAACCTGTATAATTTGTTAACCAGTATCATCTGAATAAATTCAATTAAAAAATAAAATGAACACCCTTATCTTTATCCAAATCTTAAGGGGAAGGCTTATAGTTTTTGTCATTTGCGTGTGATGCTGGCAGTGGGTTTGTCATAGATGGCCTTTATTATATTTATTATGTTTAGGTATGTTCCCTCTAATCCCATTTTCCTAACAGTTTTTTATCATAAATGGGTACCAAAGTTGATCAAATGCTATTTCTGTATCTATTGATATGATCATGTGGTTTTTATCCTTCACTGTATCTATTCACTTGTTTAGGTGGTGAATCATATTTATTGATTTGCAAAAGTTGTACCAACTTTGCATTCATAGAACAAATTCCACGTGATCATGGTGTGTGACCTTTTTGATGCATTGTTTTATTCAGTTTGCTGATATTTTGCTGAGGATTTTTGTGCTATCTTCACCAGAGATATTGGCCTATAATTTTCTTTATTTGTCATGTGTTTATCTAATTTTGGAAATAAGATAATGCTGGCCTTGAAAAATGAGTTTGGGAGGCTTTCTGCCTCTTGAATGTTATGAAATAGTATGAGAAAGAGAGGTGTGAGTTCTTCTCAGAATGTTAGGTAAAATTCATCTGTGAAACATCTAGTCCAGGGCTTTTGTCTGTTGGGAGTTTTTTTTTTATTATTATTACTGCTTCAATTTCATAAGAGGTAAGCTGCTATATTCAAATTCTCTGATTCTCCCTGATTTAGTTTGGAAGATTGCATGTTTTTAGGCATTCCTCCAGGTTATCCAGTTTATTGATATATAGTTGTTCATAATATTTTCTTACAATCCTTTGTATTTCTTTGGTGTCAGTTGTTATTTCTCTTTTTTCATTTCTGATTTTATTTATTTGGGTCCTTTCTATTTTTTTCTTGATGAGTCTGGTTAAATGTTTGTCAACCTTGTTTATCTTTTCAAACCAACTCTCGGATTCATTGATCTTTTATATAATTTTTTAGACTTTATTTCCTTATTGCTGCATTGATCTTTATTCTTTCCAAACTTCTCACTTTGGGCTTTCTTTGTTGTTCTTTTTCAAGTTTCTTTAAGTATGAAGTTACATTGTTTATTTAAGCTTTTTCTTTTTCTTTTTTTTTTTTTGAGATAGGCCTGTAATGCTATGAATTTCCTTGTTAGCATTGCTTTCCCATGTCCCACAGATTTTGGATTACTATGTACACTTTTTCATTTGTTTCCAGGTATCTTTTGATTTCTTCCTTTATCTCCTTGTTGACCCACACATTGTTTAATAACAGATTATTTAGCTTCCATGTCTTTGTGTGAAGTAAAACTGTCATTATTTGCAGATGACATGATACTATATATAGTGAACACAAGGATTCCACCAAGAAACCACTAAAACTGATAAATGAATTCAGTAAAGTAGTATACAAAATTATTATCTAGAAATCAGTTGCATTTTTATATGTCACTAACAAACTAACAGAAAGGGAAATTAAGAAAACAGTCTTATTCACAAGTATTATAAAAAAATAAAATGTCTAGGAACAAACTTAACCAAGGCTATAAAACACCTGTACTCAGAAAATTCTAAGATAGTGAAGAAAGAAATAGAAGAGGATCCAAATAAGTGGAAGCCCATATGGTGTTCATGGATAGGGAAATTCCCATCATTAAAATGTTCATAATTTCCAAAGCAACCCATAGATTCAACACAATTCCTATCAAGATTCCAATGATATATTTCATAGCACTAGAAAATTTTTTCCAAAATTTTTTATGGAAACATATTGATTTATTTCACAGAACTAGAATAAATATGTCAAAATTCATAATGCACCACAAACCCCCCCGCTCCGAGAAAGAACAAAGTTGGAGGAGTCACACTACATAATATCAAACCATAGTAATCAAGACAGCATGGTACTAGCATAAAAACAGACACATAGATTAATGGAACAGAATAGGGAGCCCAGAAATAACCCACACCTTTTTAGTGAATTATTATTTGGCCAAGGAAGCAGGCAAATACAATGGGCTAAAAACAGCTTATTCAATAAAGGGTATTAAGAAAATTAAATATGTGCAGAAAAATGAAATTAGAGCACCTTCTTACCCTACACACAAAAATAAATTCCAAATAGAAGACTTAAATGCTAGATGTAAAGCCATAAAAGTCATAGAAGAAAACATAGACAGCAAATTTTAAAACATTGATTGGAGCAATATTTTATTGGATATATCTCCTCAGGCAAGGGAAACAAAAGAAAAAAATAAATGAAACTATATCAAGCTGAAAAGTTTTTACACAGCAAAGGAATGAAATCCCTAATGAAATATTGATTCTGATAATAACCATCACTGATGCTAAAACCATAAGCTGATAGATCGTTGAGATACTATGTATTTGCTTTGTATCAAAGTGTCACTCCATTTACTTGTTCATAATGGATAGTGGTAACTTTCATTGTTGAACCTCAATGATAAGTTTTACTATCACTCAGCCAGATATTACATACCCAGGATATCTTCCAATATGAAGTTCATAGCTCCACCTCTGACGGGTTTTTGCGAAAGAATATTTAACCTGAATCTATATCCAACCTTAGATCTAATTTTCCCGTTAGAGTAATTCAAATGCTAATGAACAATTCATGTGAGAACAATGAAACAAATTCAGAAGGTGGGCCCTTCTAGGAGGTCTTCAAGTCAGCTTTTAACATGCTCTCACATTGTGCCTTGAGTCTTAGTGGAAACTACCACCCAATGTCACCTGGACTACTGCATTATCTTCCCAGCTGCCCTCTTCACTATCCTGTGGGTCCCCCTGAAATCTTTTCTCCATAGACTAGAGATCTGGTAAAACACAGACTCTATCATGTCTCTCTAAGATTTAAAACACCTTGAAAAATTGTTCCTTGTCCTTAGAATTTAGTACAAAATGCTCAAGGCAACTTGTAAGGCACCGCATGATCTAATTCCTGCCTACTTCTCCAAACTCACTTCACTCCACACTCAACCAGTTCTCTCTGATTCCTCTCCTCCCTGGCCTTTGCTTAATGTTTTAAGTAAATATACAATTTTCATGCTGGGTCACCTGGGGTCCACGGGTTGGATGCCCTTGTTAGTGTTTCTATGGACCTTAAATGGGCTTTATGCTGATTACACCTCATAGTTCCCTAGGTCTGAATATATACTGCATTTGAAAAACCTTGACACTTACTCTGAAAGAGAAAAACAGTTTCTGGCATAACACCATAACTGGTGGTTCAGATTCAGAGTAATTCAGCTTATTATTTTTTTTGTCTAGAACTTTTGAGGGCTTAGAGAACATGTTCGGTTTGTTTTTTTATTCTCTTCTCCACTCGCTAACACTGTCTTCACCCTGTCATTAACCTGGGGTCATAGAATGGTTCCTCAGGGAAATTGACAATCTTCATAAGTAAATATGTAATTATAAACAGTGCAAAAAGCAGGTTTTTAAAAATCTCATCAACTGATTTTTTAATGTCAGAGCCGAGGCACTAGCAGTTTTGTAAAATTTACAGATTTAAGTGTTAACAGTGTTGACATTTTCAAGTGTATGCCAGCATTTTTATTCCTCCATTCTGAGTAATTATAGGTCTTATAAAAATTCACTATCTTTTGCTCAGGCAAAGAACAAACAACATATCTTATTTTACATATCATTATCAATAATGATAGATTTATCTGATAATGTTGATTTACAGAAAGTTATATTCATGTATTAAAATTCATTTGTATTTATAAAACAAATTTGTACTCTTTCATAACTTAGAAATCATGTTGGTTTCTGAAACTAGTAACAAAATAAAAAAGTACTACTTTATTAATTCTTTATCTTGGAACTAAGGGTCACTGCCGTTGGTGTAAATAGTGCATCTTGTGTAGGACTTTGAGGCTGAGATTAGCTCTGCAAGACCCTGAAGCAGACAGTTCCCTGTGTTTCCCAGATTCCAGTTCAGGGAGATAATGTAATAAGGGCCATGAATCCCTGCCTTCAGAATTCTGGCAGTGCTACAACATTGGGAATTTACTTAGTAGTATTGTAATAGCTATATATGGTGTCAGGTGGGTACTTGAAATATTGGGTGGGATCACTTCGGAAAGTTCATTTTATTTTTTTCTACAAATATATGTTATTGATCCCATGGGACTGTTTAGATGATTCAGTACAGCGATGGGGAGGAAAGTAGAGAGTCAGAATTGAGCTGACGGCTGTGTTACAGAGAACATATTTTGTACTGTGTGTAGTACAGAGGGATTGAAAGTCTCTTTACAGAGAAGTGACATGATAGTGTGCTACCTTTTTGTAATTATACTTTTGTTTCTTTGCTTATTGTATGTCTTCTCCAATAGACTGTAACCCTTCTGAAGGCGGGTACTGTGTCTTTTTCACCTACACTGTATACCTAGCACCAAGCTTAGTACACATGACCACTCATTAGATATTTATGGAAAGAAAGAATGAATATACTAAGATGTACATTGAATCTCTATAACATTTAAAAATTTAATTTCCCATAACAGAAATTAAATAAATTAGAGCATACACATACACAAAGCCAGTAAAAAACATGTTTCAAATATTTCCATGACTGCTAAGGCAATGAGTAAAAACCCAGGATATAATAATATGTATATGTATATATGTACACATATACATATATGTGAATAGGTGTGAATATGCATATGTATTCACAGTAATATCATGGTTAAGCTGCTTTTAAGTGAATATTACCATGAGTAAATATGCTCCATGGTATATTAAAAGCAATTTCTTAATACAACTATGAGATTGAATAATGAAACATTTTTGTATATTATTAAATCATGGTTTATAGAGATTAAATAATGAGCCTAACATCATATTGCTAGCAAATAGTAGTGTTTAAATATCAATCCAGTTATGACTTAAAAAATTCATATTTTTTGCCAGTAAACTATAATTTTATATGTTAGAAATGTATCTGATTGGAAAGAGGGTTTTTAAAAACCATTTTCCTGAGTTCTCCTTAATGGTTTATCATATTTCATTTCAGAAGAAAATAAGTGTTCTTTAAAAAATTAAACCTATGTTGTGCTTATAAAGATGAGGATACTATTGGTTTCAAGATTTTTCTTTCATCCTTATAGTAATTGATCTTTTAAAGCCTAATAGTGTTAACACTTACAATAGTTAGTTTGAGAATCCTACTTTATCATTTCAACATCAATTTTAACAGACTTTAAGTTCTTTTAGAAATTACTGGTCAAAGTTAGCTTTATTTTATTACTTTTATTTTTTTAATTACAGAAATTGTATATGTAGAAAATTTTCAGGAATTTGATTATAGGAAGAATAGTATTAAGCCAAACCTTTAAGAACTGGCAAACATCTACTTTTTATAGAGACTTGGAATATTCACTATAAGTACCAAGATTTTTTTTTCTAAAAGTCATTCACAACTAAAAGTCATGTGGTCATAAGTGATTACAGGGCTGAGTCAGGAAAAATACAAGATAATTCAGGTGTATTTGTTGTGCCAGGAATTTAGGGAATGTTTAAAGGATCATAGGAGCCTGTGAATTGGACCCTGAAGGGGACATACATTGGCCAAATCCAATACGTGAGCACTGAAATAAATGTTGCTAAGAATGGGCCACAATTCATTAAGTAAAAGAAGAGTCCATTTTTATGCCAATGTGAATGAATAGGGAAGAAAAGAAAGTTCTCCCTTAGGACACAATTCCACCTAATAAATATGTAGAAGAAATGATGGATGAATGGATGGATGGATGGATGGATGAATACTAAAGCTAGGGAGTAAAAGATTGATAAGGAACAGTATATATGCATAGTCTCAAAGTATTTCCCAACAAAATACGTATTATCAAAATAAAAAGTTTAGAATGCTGAAACCTGAGGGACACTTAAACGACGTGAATGATCCAAAATAACATCATCAATACTTGGACAAACCTACAGACGTCAAGCAAACCTCCTGCAAAGGTTCACTGAAGACTCAGTGTCCTTTCAGTGATATTCTTGCAAAAATACATGATGTAATTCTAATCATGAATAAACAGAAGAAAAACCCCAAACTGTTCTGTAATATAACTGACCTGTTTTCTTCAAAGAAGTTATTATCAAAAAAAATTTTTTTAAGCCTGAAAGATTGTTTCTGATTAAACAAGACTAAAGAATTATGACAACTCAATGAAGAGTTTGATTTTGGTTTGGATACTGAGCTGGAAATCTTGATAAATTCTGCATATAACTTTGGATTCCACAGTAGTATATATCATTGTTATATTGTCTCATTTTAATAACTATACCGTAGTCAGGTAAAATAATATCCTTTTACTTAGGAAATGTACACTGAACATCTTAATGGTAAGGGGAGATAATATTCCCACCTTTCTCTTAAAAAGTTCAGAAAAATTGTATGCCAGTGTACCACATATGCATTTATACACTCTATACACAGGTAGCCATGTACTATATGTATGTGTGTTGCATGTACATGTATGTATATAAAATACTAAGGCAAATGAGGCAAAATTTACACAATTCATGACTCCAGATAAAGATTATGTGGGATTCTGGTATCATTCTTGCATAATTTTCTGTAAGTTTAAAATTAATAAGTATAAAAATTTTTTAAAAGGTGAAGATTGATAAATGATATGTATTGCCATCTAAAAATTTCTCTTTGATAGAAAAACAAAACATTTTAAATATACCACACAGGCTGAGTAATTTTTTGAAAAATCTTGTTACAATGAAAAATGCTTTTTCAGGTAATAGCTATGAATTTTTTTAAAAATGTTTATTTTCTCTTTAGAATCTAGTCAAAATTGGTTTAAATTTAAAAAATAAAATCCGCTACCTGTTGATGTGGATGACATTTAATTTATAATTCTTTATAATATTTTTAAAAGAACTAGTTAATCATCAATGGGAATTATTGTTAGCAACAGACTTTCATAAGACAGTAATCTGAACTATCCATTTAAAATCTGTTTATTCCAACTCATGTCATATTAATATTTATCATCATTTTAATCTTTAGCCTTTGCATATGCTTCTTAGTAAAAAGTGCTACATATGTCTCTGATTTTAGCCATGTGATATTTACAGTGCAAAATGTAGATTTGTAGAAACAGTGACCAGAAAATTATAGGTGTACATTAATTACCAATTTTAAAGACAGCTAATTATTTTGGGCTTACAATAGAATATGTATTAAGAAAATTATCCCTGAAGCCAGATTGCCAGGAGAAACCCTGGTGTAGACATTTACAAATTGTGTGGTATTTGGCGAATTCAGTTTACCTGTCAAGCAAGACCTTCGTTTCCTCATCTGTATGGTATAATAGCGATGTCTACTTCACACAATGATTGTGATGAACACATACATCTGAGCTACTGCATATGAAGTGTATAGTATCTATACCATGTGGTTCATGAGTGCAAGTAATTTTTATTCTTAAATTAAGAAAGTAATTTAAAAATCTTTAAATTTATCAGGATAAAAACAATGGCATGTTAACAGAGAAAATATTTTCCCTCAAACGCCAACTAAGTTAAAAAGTGAAATTAAAACAATAATACAAAGTAAATGAATACACCAGTTCTTATTTCTAGTGCATAATTTCCATACATTTCAAATACTGCCATCTCTTCTTATCTCTAATGTACATTTCTCACTGGAGAAAATATCATTCCATTATCCTTTCTCCATCTTGTGAAATAGTTTCCACGACACGTCCTCTGTTTGAAATTCTTTGTCCTTTCTTTTGTTTTCTTCTTTTGTTTCTTGAGCCTTTTTTATTTGCCTTCCTAAACTATTTTCCCTGTCTTGGCCACCACTTGCCTGCCTTCTGCGAGAGTCTGGTTTCCTCTGGGTTGTACGGAGTGCCCCTCAGGGTTGAGAGATGTTTGAGGTGGATTCTGGAGTGCTAATTTCTGAAGGCATCACTTCTTAGATTCTGTGGTGTACTCACAACTATTATTTCCCAGTTAGGGTGGGGGCAAAAGCAGAAGATGAAAGTCCTCCCATGGCCCATTGCAGATGAGCCTTGAAGCAATTGGGTGGAGAGAGCCCCTGTGCCAGAACGTCCCTCAGGGCTGCCATTTATGAGCTCTTGTGCCAGCAACTCACTTCATCCACTTAACCTGCTTCTTACCAAGGTAATAATTTCTGTGAGTGCCACATCTATTCATGACACATCCCTTAGCATATATGTATTTGAGGCAATACATGCTTATTTGCAACTTACATCCATAGAGATAATATTGACAGTAATGCTGAAAATCATAAAAACACTTTTCAGAATGACTGGCTTAAGATTTTACTCAAAACCTCAGGTACAAAAAGTATATATCATCATATTGCTCAAGGAATCATTTTTTGAAAGCAGGAATATGTTAACAGAGAAAATCAGATTTGTAAATGTTTTACATGTATAATTATATTAATTTGCATATCATATCATGACTAATTACATATTATTTTTAATATTAGCCAAAAGGTATGTAAAACTCATAAGTACTATCTTATTTAGATTATACATAAATATATATATGTTTAAGTTAATATGAGATGAATTTCATGAGTTCTTCAGTGCCAGTAGATATGACTATAAATATCTTGAATATTCCCTTGAGGAACAAGCTATTTAAAATATTTCTAAATAATAGATTTACCTGTCAATTATTCCATTTTATTACTAGTCTTTGTTTAATAAGTTTAGAATGATTTGATTATAATTAACAATTCATAAATTATAAAATTATTTTGAGATAGTTACCTAAAATTCTTTTGAAAAAATTGGTAATACTTCCTTGGATTTGATTCCATGATATTCAATTATTGTGAAAGTCATTTTATTTTCATTTTTAAATCATGATTTGGTTCTTAGTTTATGAAGTTTTAGCAAATGGGGATCTGACATGTAGAAATGGCAACATTTACTAAAGAAATAGGAAAGTTGATATTGCATGTTTCAAAGCCTTTCCTTTGCTATTTTGATATTGCTTCTTACTATGAACCAGGGATGCTACTAAAAAACACTTTCATTTATACTTTTTTCATAAGAATCTGAACTCAAGAAAAAATCAACTTCCTTTTTCAGATCCACTTTTTTGTTTTCCTTTTGGGTTGAGAAAAGTGGAAATAAGAAGACATACTATTGATGTGCTAGGCATTTTAAAATTTTTTATTTCAAAAAAATAAAATAAAAATATCGATGAAGGAAATTCCAGTTGCAAGAGAAAGGTACATATGTCTGTTCATCAAAGAAATTCTATGGTCAAGTATCTTAAATTTAAATGTTAAAAAAAACTTGCCTATAACTTGATGTGAATTCTTTCCTCAGTTATCCTTTTATGTCTCAATTTCTCTCCATCCAATTGGATTTTTCAGTTGTAACTGTAGTATCAAAAATCCTCTCTTCATTTATGTTTTATTTCCTTTTTTATTTAATTCCTCCACAGAAGTAGCTTCCAGCATTTGTGATGCTAGTAATTCAAGAAGATACTCAAATTAATTGAAGTACCCATATAGTGCAGAACAATAATCCACTCGGTCAGTCGGCATCAGTCTAATCAAGCACCCCTTCCAAATATTTTACCTTCACTTCGAATAGACTTCTCTGCAACACTGTGAAATACTCTTCTGTTGTCAGACATAAAAGAGTCTTTTTCCTAGGCCTTTTTGTCACCTGGTCTTTAAGTTTTTAGTGTGCAGAAGACTCTTGTGAAACTGTAAATGTGAATGGTGATTATCTAACTGAAGTTCTGTATTAATTATTACCACCTCAGCCTAATGATTTCTGGGAATTTTCAGTATAATTTTTACAATATATATTTTTCATTTTATATATTTCTGTTCACATATATCTACATATGCACTTAGTTATATATGTGTGTGAAGGGACACAAAAATGGAATTTTATTTATAATTATGTATTTATGCTTACACGTTTAGACTTGAGTCACCTTTAAAGATCTCTGCATTTGATGCAGTACACCTATAAAGACTTTTTCCACTGCTCAAAATGGTGTTTGAACTCATTGATTTTGATGCTTTGTAGTGCTTCTGCCGTTTTTTCTGTTCACCTCTTCCACATCAACAAGATGTTTCCTTTGAGAACTTTTTTCATCTGTGGAAACAAAGGAAAGTTGCTGGGGTGAGATCTGGTGAATAGGGAGGGTGTGGCATGGGGGGTTCAGCTGTTTTGGTCAAAAATGCTGAACACTCTGCTTGGTGTGGGCAGGTACACTCGTAAATCCCTCATAGTGAAATGGGCAGATGCATTGGAAGAGTCTTTAAAAAAATTCTTTGAGGGCCAACGCAGCCTTTCACAATGCCAAGTGGCTCACTGATACAGATGGGTTCCTAGAACACTCACCTAGTGAGGGAAGCCTGTACTACAAGGGGCCTGCCCTCCAGAAGATAATTCCATTTCAAATCCCCTTATATAATATTTAACATTAAGTGAAACATAGTATTAAAATATACAAACAGAAAGAGAAAGAAGCTTTAGAGTTTATAAATAACTTCAGACAACACGATAACAGTGTAGATTTAAAAGCTGTTGCAAATACAACACAAAAGGAACACTTTTCTATGATGGAAACTAAAACAATAATTGCATTGCGGATACTCTGGTACTGTGACTTCTACAAAAATAATTTCTTCTGAACTAATTTTTTCTTTGAAATCTCTGTCAAGCCTTCTGAATAAACCTAATCATGAGATTGTAATCACCTTTCACGTAGCCAAGATATTGGCTGATGGATGGAGATGGAAATCATAAATATTTCCAAACCACATAAAAACAAAACTAGTGGGAATGGTATAAAACCCTGACTTTATTAAAACCACAGACAATCTAGATGATGAATTACAGCAGGGAGCATTAACTTCTTTTTCTTACTAGCTTCTTCTCCACCATTCGCTGTTACTCTCCCTCCCAGCAAAGGAAGCTGGAATGGCCCACGGAGCTCAGTGTCACCTGCCTTCATTGTAAACAAGACACATAACAATGACAGTGTGCCACAAGTTCCATGCTTTTGTTCATTTATGTGAAATTATTTAGAAGATAAATCACAGCACCATCCATTCACAGATATTCAAAGGGGAAAAATGCCTTTCTAATCTTTTATACTCAAGCCACTGGATTTTTTTTTTTTTGTGCCATTTGGAAAGAAACAGCAAAAAACCTGTTTTAGCAATGATTTTTATGAAGTTTACTTTTCTTAATGATGCTTCACCAACTTAAAAGATATGTGAAAGAAATTGTATTATTATATTTTATTTGTAATCAAAGAATCTTCATTCCTTCATTCTATATTTTTTAAATGAACATCTTTTTATCTTACCTAAATGTTATAATAATTTCAAGATTTTTAACTTAATGTTAAATGCTGTATGTTTTTGTTACTTTATATTTATTTACCAGTATATTAAATATTCAACCAAGAGACTTATCAGTCCTCTATGTGAGTAAGCAAAACGTGGCCTACAATGTTGATTATACCATTTCAATAATAGTCATCTTCTAAATCTAGATGTTTTGGTGATTGTAATTTAATTAATCAAAAAGACATTATTTTTAATTATAGTCAAATAGGCCAGTCCATACTCAAGTGTTTATAAATTGACTTAAAAGAAAAGTAAACTTGAAAACACAAATGAGCTAATTTAGTAGAGAAGAACCAAGACTGTATCTCCCTACCTGGGCATGATTTGAATAAGTATGAGAAATTAAGGCAACATCTTTCAGGCTAGCCTGATACCTAGGACTATTCTTTACCGAAGATTGCTTGAAAAACTGTTAATAAAATTAAGTATAAAAATAACTGAGTTTGGGACAGTAAAGTATTAAAGAAAAAGATACATGTATGTCTTTACAAAGCAGATAAATGTCTGTCATTCCTAATAAATGGCATTCTAAAGAAGGAAAATAACAATTACGACTGAGGTCACTCACTCTCAGAAGACATAAAAAGGAATTCCTATCTGCACCTATAGTAGCAGGAAGCAACTCTCTAGACACTGAAGTTTCATAGTAAGGAGAATATAAGTTCAATTAGTATTATATATTATTATATTTTTGTGGTTATTATTGTCATTATTATTATTTTAATTTCAGGAGACTATGGGATTTGGCAGAAATCAACAATTGTATTTCTGGATGATCTCTAACTAAATCAAATTTAACTTCATCAGAAGTTACCCACTTGTGCTCTGATGTTCTGATATCTTTTCCCTTCCCAGTTAATTCTGTTCTTAGACAAATTAATTAATATTTTGTATGGAAGTTAATTTTCCTTAGTATCCCCCAGCATGTGGATCAAAAAGAATTCAGTTTATTGAAACTGACATCCAAGATTTTAATAAACCATACTTAAGGCTGACATGACTTGAAATTTTCATTTCACTTCATATTTCTACGGAAGTACCATCCCCAAGAAGTAACCCTAAATACTTGGTCTGCATTGTGAGTCTCTGCACCACTCGGCTCTTGGAGGCTCTCCATCATTTCTGTCCTTGCATTTGCTCTGCTTTAATCCACACTTAACCCTCTGCAGTATTAGTAGCATCATGTTATACAGACATCCTGCTGTTTACAAGAAACTAAGTTAAAACAGAATGTTTCATATAGGCTTATGAATGTTTTGATTTTTCAATTATGTGTCTATCACCCAAACTTTACATAATGAATATATATCATCTTAAAATCAGGAAAAATGTTTAAATATATGCTGAGAAATTGGTTTGTGTCTTATTTATAAGGGGCTTTTTCATTTGGGGTATTTATTTTAAACTTAAATGCTAGAATAGCAATTACTTTAAAAGTTTATTATGATATTGTAAAATTGAAAGGAGAAACTTCAAAAATGTTTTAGAGTTCACCAACATGGTAGACAATTCTACTGTTACTTTGAACTTTTGATATATTTTAACATTTAAAGAATTTTTACAAAAAAAAGAATTTTTACCAATGAACATGCATCTTTGGACACTAACTCAAAAGGAAAATTGAAATAAATAGAAACACAGAAGGGATATAGCTCAAATTTATAAGTTTAAGTGAAACTCAGAGAAGAATTTTTAGGAAACCTAGTTTAATAATTCAGAGGTTTTGAACTCAAATTACAAACATACTAAGGTGTAAATATAATTTCATAACTCATATTTTT